>PVHX01002928.1:0-62749 GCA_004024805.1 Geosciurus inauris
ATTTGTTTTTATGTGGTGCTAGGGATCGAACCAGTGCCTCAGGCATGCTAGGTGAGCACTCTATGGCTGAGCCACTCCCCTAGCCCAGAGAGTGGCTTTCTGATTACACCATTCCTCCACTCCATAACTCCTTGCTGCTCTCAAAGAGAGCTAATTTCCAAGTCAAGCTCAGTCAAGGCCAAGGCCACTCTGCTAAACCCAAAGGACACTTCTTGATGATGGCCTTGTCAAGCCCTGGCTCAGTCACTGCTTTCTCATTGAGCCTCACTCTCTGCATCCTGTCAGGCACCTTTGTGGCCCTTTAGCGGGCTCTCCTTCCTCTTCAGTCCATAGCTTGATACACTATGATTTTCGTTTGTATGTCTTGTGGGGTGTATATGTATCTGTCTCCTCCTCCACTGTCCTTGCCAGAGCATCAGCTCTTTGGGCCAAGACTGTTTGTCCGCTTTGTTCTTGGATGCAAATGTCTGACTCATGACAAATGATAATAGATTTATGTCAATGGAAGAAGAATTTGCTATCTGCCCCTTTGGTCCCGTTCTACTATGTCCTGCTCCCCAGACCTCTCTCCTCCCCTGTCTTAAGCTGGACATATGGAACCACAAACAGTGCTTTTGTCTGGACTTTTGCACGTGCCATTCTGCTGGAGCAGAGTGATCATCTCTCTCGACCTCTACTCCCTCCATCTGCTTGGTTAATTCCTACTTGTTCTTCAGATTTCATCTTAGGCATCATTGCTTCTAGGAATCCTTCTGTGACCCAAATGATGAATTAAGCTGCCTCCTTTGAAGTGTGATAACACTGTGTTCCCACTCAATCTCATCTTGACATGAATCACTCTTTAGTTTTATTTCTGCTTTGTCTATTTCTTTAGAATGTTAGATCCCTGAAGTGGGTCTATGTCTTGCTATCACATCCTCCAAACCAAATGCAGGGTGTAGGAGAGATCAGCCACTGAACACATTTTCGCAAATGACATTTGCTGGAGGACATTTAGGGCTGTTTGGAGATCAACTCAAAGAAGCACTTTGATGTTCTTGTAAAACAGCGAAATAACATATTCCTGAACATGACCAGTATGAACCCAATCCAAACCTTTCCCTCTGGCAGGATTCTTCGCCCACAAGGTGGAGCATGAAAGCAAGATGCAGAATGGGCGGAGCTTCCAGAGGACGGGAACACTTGCCTTTGAGCGGGTCTACACTGCCAAGTGAGTCAAAACTCTGATGCTGTTGACTAACAGAGTGAGGACATGGGCATGGGGGCTTCCTTACGGGAGTGAAGACCATCCTCGAGACCACATATCTTCCTGTGCCAACCTGGGCTAGTATCAGAAGAAAGGAAGTGGGGACAAGAGGAGCTGGGGGAGGTGTGATCTCTGCAGCTCCAGAAACATCTGTGGTAGTCATTCAGTCAGGGGAGTTGACCAATTTCCTGTGGGTTGGTCTGGAGGCGCCCTGGTGAAAACCAGCCTTGACTCATCAGCCAGCTCCAGAGCAACAGGCCATGCATACTGGCAGCAGATGCCACTCACCCACGGTGGCTGTCCTGGGTGGCAGTCTGGAGGTGACGCCAGTAAGTTTCATAACACCAGGTCCCCTTGAGCCACCAGCACAAAGACCAAAAGAAGGGCCATTATGCAGTTGTGTGACCAGCTCTCAGTCTTTACTCATGAATTAAAAAAACTGTTGGAAAACACCAAACAGCTAAAGGAAGAGGGTATGATCTATTTGGGATGCAAATCCAAAAGGACATTAGTTATTCAAAGGTGGCTTTTCCTTCATGCTGAACATATTTAAATAGAGGATCAGCCCGGGGTGCCCTGGCCTGCCTCTCCAGGCTTCTGACTTGAGGCCTGTCAGAAAGAAAGGCTCCATGCTGTGGAGCCAACCAGAGGACAGGCCTTCAGTTCCAGCCTAGAGGTGACTTCCATGTCCCCAGAGCTCCTTCCAAAGGGGAGTCATAGCCACCCGAATACAGTATGTTTAGAATGACAACAGTAGTCCAAGCAAACTCAGGGACATACATTCACAGGGAAGGCGCAGGAGGCTCTGGGCTCCCTGCTGGCTCTGTGGAAGCAGCTGGAGGGAGAGTTCCACTCAGGGCCACGGTCAGCTTCCTGTGGGTTAAAGTGACTTCAAGGGGTTTTGATGGTACTTTACTTCTCTTCAGTCCTTTATGTCATCTAGATTTTGTTTATTCTTCCTGTGAGGTATAGCTTGGGGGAAGAACTAGGGGGGAGTCTTTCTCTTGGCAAACTTTTTATCATTGGCTTCACTTTTCCCTTAACTTGTGGATTGTTGTGTATCTTGTCTGGACCACTCCTAGATGTATGGCAGGGTGGTCATGGGCTGATTTCCTGGCCCCTCATCCTCTCTGGACCCTTAGCCTTTTCAGACTAACCCGGACTCTTTCCTTTCCCTCCCGCTCCCTCATAGTAAGCACCCTTGCTCAGGTCATTCCATCAGTGATCTCAAGGAAATCCTTTGCTGAAGTACCTACAAGGAGATTTCTACTTTAGCATCTGGACCTTGAGTGCATTAATTCTCAGAATCCATTTAAGAAGATTAAAGAGGTAATTTAAATGACATTGTAGACCCATTTGAAGGAGGGCAGGGAGAATACAGAGTTGCTTTTGGCACCATTTGCTGTGGGCGTGTGTGGGGAACGCAAGAGCCGTTCTCAGAACATCATGCACAAGAGGTGCAAAGAAGGTGTCTGATCAGGCATGGGTTCAAAACATCTTGAGTTCCAAGAAAATTAAACCACTCTTCCACACAGTGTGGAAAGAGCAGCTTCCTTGTGTCCAGAAGACTACATTCCTATCAGGTAAATTGGGTTCATTGGAATATTTAGCTCCTCCATTTGGGAGAAGTTATGGTGGAATCTCACTGTGCCTTCTTAGAAGTTAAGTTTCCATTTTGCTGGCAATGTACAGGAAATGGAGAGGGCTGGGCCATTTTGTGTCTGCCACTCCTTCCCCACCCCAGGAGTGAAATAGCTCTGTTTTTAAGAAGCCAGTGTGCTTACACCTGGACTTGTTGGTTGCCGGTCTCCAAATTGCAGAAGTGCTGTTTGGCTGGGTTGTGCTGTGTTGCCTGAGAGCGTGGTTTAGAAATTCTGCAACCGCTCAGGTTCCAGGGCGAACAAGGTGCAAGAAGACAGTGTGGGTAATTACTGCTGCTTGGGATTCTCACTCTGTGGGTGCTGCAGCCCAGCTCTCAAAAGCCCTGTGTTTTTACCAGTTAGTCTGCATGAGAAGGGGGAAAATAAAGGGAGAGAAGAGATTGCATGGAAATGGAGAGGTAGGAAGTCAGGGGGTGGGGAAGAGAACTTTCTATAAGATAAAGATTGCTCAGACACAGCTGTGGTTCTTCTACAAAGACCACTTCCTCCCTGGCCCAACAGCAGTGCATGTGTGCCTGTGTGGATGGTAAAGGGACCAGAGATCCACGCAGCAGATTTGTGCTGTTCATGCACAACAGAGGTACCTCTGCTATTGGCTTGCACCTGAGAATCCTGGGAAGGAGATTATATGTGGTTCTAATAGGAAGTCATTCCTAGCAATTGCTTCTCCAGAGGATCTCTGAAAGCACCAAAATGGGGTGCACAATGATCCATGGGGGTGCAGGAAGAGAAGAGCACTATTTAATCTTGCTATCTAAAACATAAGAAATGAAGCTTTACCCATTTTTAATATGCAGATTGATAGTGGCACCTGTGCTGTATATAATTTATACATAAATGTACCTGTCATAGGGTTGCATGATCAGAACTTTTGGTTGATGGTGTACAGAATCATAAATGTTTAGAGGCCCTGGCTATGAGGGGGAAGTAGCACAAAGGATAAATAATATGGGTGGACTGAAACCCTGATGCATATTTTTCAGCATAAAATATGACTTGACGGATACAGATTGCTCAATATTCTGGGTTGGTGCATTAACAGACATCCCAGGTGGTGTAGTGTATCAGCACAGACTTAGCCTTGATTAATGACCTGTCCTCCACCCGTCTCCCACTAGGGCAGTGCTGAGTCAGGGTTTGAGAACTAAAAGGAGGTGAACCTTGACTCTGTTCACACAGTCGAAATGTAGTTCTATGTTCTGTTCCCAGAGGATGAGCACAGCTCGTACTAGCCTTGGTCAAGGTTTGGGTTTTGGAGACAGATCCTAGCTAGTTAAACAAAATTTAGCGTTTCTTCCTGTGACTGCAAGTGAATACAGGGGTTGGGTTTTTGGAGATGTGTAATTTCTTGAAATGTGTTCCATGGATTTCAAGTTCATAAGTCATTAATATATGTTATAGGGTAAATTTCTTTGTAGCCAGATGTCGTAGTCAGCTTTTTCACCACTGCAACTAAAAGACCCAACCAGCACAACCGTAGAGGAAGAAAGGTTTATTTGAGGGTTTACGGTTTCAGAAGTCTTAGTCCATAGGAGGCTGGCTACATTCCTTAGGGCTTGAGCTGAGGCAGAACATCATGGTGGAAGAATATGGTGGAGGGAAACAGCTCACATGATGATCAGAAGCAGAAAGAGAGAGTCTCCACTTGCCAGATACAAATACATACTCCAAAGCCACGTCTAATTCCCACCGCCTCCAGCCATACCCTACTGCTTTAGTTACCACTTAGCTGATCCCTATAAGGGGATTAATTCACTGATTGGGTTAAGACTCTCACAACCCAATCATTTCTCCTCTGAACCTTCTTGCACTGTCTCACATGTGAGCTTTTGGGGACACCTCACATCCAAACCATAACACCAGGCTTTTGTAATGTACTAAGCAGTACTCCAATTCTTGGTTCTCCACAAATGCTCCCTCCTCTCCCAGATTTTTTGCAGATCATTTTGGGAAGTTCCACCCTAATGTCACTTATTCTGTCCATCTCTGGGCATCCACTGTAGACTCACTTTCAATTAGGAGAAACTAGAACACTTATTTGAAGGTGAGACATTTATAATAATTTCATTAATTATTATTCATATTATTATTAACTATTTTTCAGATCTTTCCTTATTTTATTTATTTATTTGGTACTGGAGATTGAACTCAGGGACACTGGACCACTGAGCCACATCATCAGCCCTGTTTTGTATTTTTTTTAGAGACAGGGTCTTTTTTGCTTACCACTTTGCTTTTGCTGAGGCTGGCTTTGAACTCAGATCTTCCTAAGCTACTGGAATTACAGGCGTGTGCCACAGTGCCCTGCATCTTTCCTTATTTTAAATCAACCCAAACCAACTAATGAAACATTAAAGTTTGTCTCTATTATATTCTCAGAGGTGGAGAAAAATAAAGGAAAAATAGCACAAGTCCTTTCCTCTGTAGATGCAGCGAGAGTGCAGGGCGCCAAATTGAATGTAGCTTAGTGAATTATTGCAAGAACTGCCCAGAAGCTCCTATTTAGATATCTAAAAATGGAAAGCAAAATGGGTTTGTCAGTTCTGTTTTTCAGAACAAAATGGCACAAAACCCCTCACAAGTAATCCAGAATAATAATCATGTGTCAGTAGGAAAAGACCTCCCCACTGGGTGAAGAAGGAAGACACTAGAGTAGTGATAGCCACCACTTCCTGAACACTTCCTGTGAGCATGCAGAGCTTTATCTCATTTTATTCTCAACTGTTTAGGGGATAATTGCTAATGTCTTTCTTCATCTCTTATATGAAGAAATTGAGGCTCCGTGAGGCTAGGAAATGCACCCACCTCTACACATCCAGTAAGTGGCAGCTCTGAAATTGGACCTAGGTCGTGTGAACCTCACAAGCAGCCATGAGCCTCCAGGGCAAGGTTCACATGTGTCTCTGACCAACAGTCCTTGAGTTCTGCCCAGCAGCATCTCCTCGCACAGAGGAGTATATGTGCTTGGAGCTTTGGATGGAAGATAGGCTGGAAATTCTGGATGGGGAGAGGGACTGGCTTGAGCTAGAGCAAGGGGCAAGACTGAGAATATTCTGGAAATGCCAAGAAAGAGACTATTCTCTGACAATTCAAAGAGATTCATTCAATTCCAGACAGACTGTTTTATTAGGAACCAAGGTAATATAAAATAATAGGCAGGAACAATCGAAGGCCTGATTCATGTTGAATCACTCGCCAGTTTTCTCTAATCAGAAGATTCCTGGAGAGCCAGGCACAATGGCGCACACCTGTAATCCCAGCACTTTGGGAGGCTGAGACAGGAGAATCATGAGTTCAAAGCCAGTCTCAGCAATGGCGAGGTGCCAAGCAACTCAGTGAGGCCCTGTCTCTACATAAAACACAAAATAGGGCTGGAAATGGTCGAGTACCCCTGAGTTCAATCCTCAGTACCAAAACAAACAAACAAACAAACAAACAAACAAACAAATACAAAAAAAGAAGATTCCTGGACAATGAAAGGTATATTTTTCTTTTGGCAGCACTGGACAAAACTACTTAAACACAAACAAAAACCCAAGAGACATGGGAATGAAGAGGAAGCAGGAGGAAATCTTTGGCATTAGTAAATTTTTAAACTATAAGACCAATAGATATTATAGCCCATCTGACATAGCATTTTTCAACCGACTGAAAAAGGAATTTTTTTCCCTCTAGTTCTCTTGAGCTTGGAAATGAATCACATTTTCTCAGTCCCGAGGCTGTAATTTTGTGCCTCTAAAAATGTATAAGAATAGAAGTGAGGTTGGTACCCAGTAGCTGCTGCATTTGTAATGCTGGACCTGTTTATTTGCTGAGTATGTCATCCCCAAATGACAATTTGTAAGGGCCTTCTGCCCTCTGAAGTAACTGTGCCACTAGATCTATGGAAATTCTGGGGGTCCAAAGCAGCTAGCAAGAGCAACAGGAGCCTACTCTTTCTGCCCTTTGCCTGGTTTTTGGTTGTGTTTGTCTCCCAGGACAGGATACATGGGTTTCTCACCTATTACATTTACTGACTTGTCCAGAGAAGGCTCTTTTGACCATCAGAGGGGCCTGAAATTTCCTGTGGCCAGGCAGACAACCTGATCTCTCCTGGGTCTCTGCAGTGCTGGATCAAGGAATGTCCACTTCAGACATATTAGTCAGCTTTGCATCACTACAATAAAATACCAGACACAGGATACTTACAAAGTAAAGAGCGGTTTATGTTGGCTCATGGTTCTGGAGGTTCAAGTTCAAGATTGGGTGGCTCCTTGGTTTGGGCCTCTCGAGGGCTGTATATCTTGGTGGGAACAAGTGTCAGTGAGTGTTCACATCTCAAGCCAGGAAGTAGAGAGAGGATAGGGGCATCTCATAGTCCCTTTCCAGGGCACACTTCAATAACCTAAGGACCTACCACCAGGCCCCATCTCCTAAATGTCCATAGCACTTTCTGATAGTGTCATTCTGGAGACCAAGCCTTTAACATACTGTTATGGTTTGGATATGAAGTGTGTTAATGCAAGAGGTGAAATGGTTAGATTGTGAGAGCTGTAACCTTATCAATGTATTGAATGGACTGTGGTACTGGGTGGTAACTAAGATGGTAGAGTGTAGCTAGGGGAAGTAAATCACCAAGGGCATGCATTTGGGGTACATATTTTGCCTGGCACCTTGCTTGCTCTCTCTGCTTCCTGGCTGTCATGAGCAGAGCAGTGCTTCTCTGCCATGCCCTTCCACCATGATGTCCTGCCTCACTTTGGGCCCAGAGCCGTGAAGTCAGCTGACCATGGACTGAAACCTCTGAGCCCCAAATAAACTTTTCCTCCTCTAAGTTATACTTATTGGGTATCTTGGTCACAGTGATGAAAAGCTGACAGACATATGAACCTTTGGAGGATACTACCCACATTCTAACCTTAGCACCAGAGTTATCAGCGTGCCACTGAGGTGTGGGACCCTAGCAGTAAGAACAACTGTTTAGAAACTACATCTTTGCTTGTGCCTGTATATTTTGCATCCCATTCACCCATGGTTCTCAAACTTGAGCATGCATCAGAATCACCTAGAAGGCTTGTTAAAACAGGTCGCTGGGTCCTTTCCTCTGAGTTTTAAATTCTGTGGGTCTGAGGTGGGCACAAATATTTGTATTTCTAACAAGCTCTTGGGTTATGCTGATGCTGCTGGTCCAGGGACTTTGATTCCAGAATGTCAGTGGGTCTGAAAGCTTTTTCCTCTCTTAGTTTTACAGATAAGGAAACTAAGTCTGGAGAGATTGCTTTGCTAATGGTGAAGAGCCGGTTTGAATCAGGATAAGGACCATGTCCTAGTCAAGTGCCCTTTCATTGTACTTTATTGCCCTTCCCTGATTTATGACTCTCTTGTCTTGCTTTGTTTTTCCCTTTCCATTCCTTATATATTGTCTTGGTCTAGATCCGCAGACTCCTCATAAGGACACCTACTGTTTAATTTACTATAATCCAGTTGGTAACAGACCTGGCTTTGGAGACAGAATGATGAGGTGTGAACCCTGGCTTTACTCCCTGCCCCAGGCTGGGAGACCCTGGGCTCAGAGCTTCAGTTTCTCATCTGAAACATGAGTACAGTGATGGCAGGCAGAATAACGTCCATGATCTAGTCCCAGAAACCTGTAAATATGTTATTGCATGCTAAGCAGTTGATCCTGAAATAAAGAGATTATTTGAATATCTAAGTAGGACTCTGTGTCGTCACAAGGGTCCTTTAAATGAGGAAGGAGACAGAAGTGAGTTCATATCAGAAAGACTTGGACTAGGGGGTGCAGCTCAATGGCAGAGCACATTGTCTGGTTTGCTTCAAGCTCTGGGGTTGATTCCTAGCACTGCAAAGAACAACCACATGATAAAAACCCTCTCTGGCTCTGTATACCTCCCCAGAAAACATCAGAAAGACTCCATCAGCCATCACTGGCTTTGAGGCTGAAAGGAGCCATGAGCCAGGGAATGCCAGATATCCAAGGCAATAAATGAACTCTTCCCTGGAGCTCCAGAGAGAACACAGCCTTGTTGAACCCCTGCCTTTAGCCCAGGGAGATCCATTTCAGACTTGTGACCTCCAGACCTGAGAAAAAATGACTTTGCTGTTTTAAGCCACCAAGTTTGTGGACACTTGTTACAGGAGCCAAGGGGAACTCATACAGCAGTCCTGTGTACTCACAGGAATATGGTGAGTTTAAAGATGAAGGCCATAAAATATCAGCACTGTGTCAGGAGTACAGTGACGTCCCTCACCCCAGGGCAGCCAGGACTGTGCCCAGCACACTATGACCAAGCCATCAGCAAGCTAGCTTTCTTGCATTGGCTTTTGTGAATGGACCTCAGTTTCTTTACTGATTGAAGATCACCTTTCCTACTCAGCCTGGGCTGCAGACCGAGGCTGATTTGGGAGTCTGATATGAAGGTTTCCTTGGTTGGGCTTTCTTCCCCTGGTACCCCCACTCTGTGACCACACCCTGCTATCTGCATTGCTCACTTTTCAATTCCAAGAAGCACATGGAACCAGAGCCCTGCCAAAGTGAATACATCAAGAAACCAAATCTCCGATCGCCTTCGCTGTAGGAACGGAGTTAATGGATTCTGAACGTGTGTTCGCTTC
Source organism: Geosciurus inauris (assembly GCA_004024805.1). Lineage (NCBI taxonomy): Eukaryota > Metazoa > Chordata > Mammalia > Rodentia > Sciuridae > Geosciurus > Geosciurus inauris. Next base: position 9,520 of record PVHX01002928.1, read on the forward strand.
ACACCGCTGTCCGGTGCCGACGTGGTGGCTGGTTGCCACGTCTCGCAGGGTAGATGTAAGTGGAATGAGAGGGGTTCGCGATCCTTGCGCGGTGGTGATTATTAGCTTGAGGTTTCAGGTAATTTTCAGACCACATTGCAGTAACGTGTTTCCTGATTTCTTTCTTCTTTGTTTATTCCACAGCCAGAACTGCGTAGATGCGTACCCCACTTTCCTGGTGGTGCTCTGGAGTGCGGGGCTACTTTGCAGCCAAGGTAACTCAGGCTTCCCTTTGTGTGTTCTTTCTATAATGTGCATCTCACGGAGGTTGAAGGAGGGCAGCATTTTGTTGAGAAGACTTTGCCTGACCTCCAGCTCCAACCCTCCTCGAAGCCCTGGAGAGGTGAGAGCCCTTGGGAGGTTGTGTTCCGGGCTTGCTCGGCGCCTGCGCGGCACGTGTGATAATGCATTGCTAATGCTAGCTCCCTGGCGGCTGCTTGAGAGCCGCTGCGCTGACAAGGGTGGTTTAAGGCTAAATGTGACTCAGAATCCTTAAACAGCGTTAGCACAGATACAAGGGCATTATAAATGAGAGCGCCTGAGGGATCTATTCTGGGACTGCTGTTACTTGGCTCTTCTGCTAATAAGCTCCCTGCATAGTGGGCCTCCTCTGGGCATGTGTCCACAGAGCCCTGGGCTGGATTCCAGGTCCCCAGCCTACCTCCGGTTATCAACAGCCCACAGTCTTGACTTCAGCAAGTTGAAAAAACAGATCAACTCCCAGAGTTGATTTAAAATTAAATTGGAAACCTGTCATAATTTTTTTGGATCCTCTTTGGAGCTTTAGCAACAGACAGACTTGGCCATGACTGGCATACGTCTGGTGGTAGCTGGGCATGAATGGGTTGGCTTTTGTGGCTCAGCAGGGCTCATGCAGAAAGGCCACAAGCAATCCTTTAGTGAACTATTTAATCCTTATCACATTCTCCCCAATTTATAAAGTATATAGAGTATATATATATTAGTTTCCCTATTACCTTTGGGGGACACTTTGGTGCAGGAGATAAGTCACTTGTTTGAGGTTATTCAACTGAAGAGCCTCACAGAGAATCAGAGCTCAGGTTTTTCAGTTCTAAATTCTGGGTTTTTCACAAGTGTCTTCTTCCTTTACTCATTTATATAATAAGTATACACTGAATTTACACTATACCCCCTGAATGTATAGGGATAAATAAAACAGGGATGGTGGTGAAGCACATTACTGATTGTCAAGATGGACACAGAAAAGTAGGTGAATGGATGCATTATTGACAAGAGTGAGACACGCCATGCAGGACGAGGGCGGGAGGGATGGGCAGCAGAAGCCACTTAAGGGACCCCGTGTACCCCCTGTGCCTGGAAGGCTGTCAGTAAGCTCAACACATATTATTTTCACTTTCTATCCAGAGTGAACTAAGAAACATGTCTGGCATTACTTGAAAAATCAAGTCAAACTACACTCATACTAGAAGTTACAATTCCTTTCATGTCCTAAATAATACTTGATCTAGATGAATCTACAGTGGTGCTAGCTAGGTAAATACTATAGGAGTTTCAAGACATTTCAGAGCCCTGGAAATATGCATCTCCCCTCAAAACAAACATTGGCAATTCCAAGACTTGAAAGCATCAGTCATCCCTGGTGGATAATTGTCATTTCTTATGAATATAGTACAGTGTGGAATTTTTTAGCTGAAAGGAACTCCAGAGATTATTCTAACCCAAGGCCCTCACTTTCCAGAGCAAGAGTCCAAGACCCAGAGAGACAAATGACTTGCTTACATTTCAGAATTTTAGATCCCAGATTTGTCCCCTCTTTGTGGTCCAGGTGGCCTAGTTTCCCACAGGTGGCCCCTGCCACTCCTTGTACCAGAGCAGTGGGTATGGACCCTTTCTACTCCTGATTTCTATTGGCTCATGTTCAATTGAGTTCCCATCAAAAGAGAAATGGGTCAATAAGTGAGAACAGAGCTGTCCAGATGCGAAAACTTTGTCCGAAGCAAATCGTGGATGGTGGCAATCTCATGACTTCAAGAGAATAAGACAAAAACCTCACAGTTTCTTTTGTGTTTCTATTTTATTTTCTGCCTTCCAAAACATAACAATTATATTTTGGAAGGCAGGTAGATCTGTGGAGAAAATTGGGTGTTGGAGAGTGACAGATTGGAGGCAAATCCAAGGATGTTCATTGGTGGTGTGCGACCCAGGCTATTACTCTGCTTCTTTATGCCTCAGATTCCTCATTGTCAAACAGGACCATTGATGAGGAAAGGAAATGATGTCATAGGGCACCTGACACAGTGCTTGGCATATGCCAGATTGAGCCTTATAACTGCCGATACCTGACTTTTTATGACCCACAGAGATGGCACGTTTGTATGCTTCACCTTAACAATGGAAGCTCAGTAAATGTTTTATTATTATTATTTATTATTTTTTGTACTGAGCATAGAATCCAGGGGCACTTTATCACTGTGCTACATCTCCAGTGCTTTTCGAAATTTTGAGACAAGGTCTCCCTAAGTTGCTGAGGCTGTCCTTAAACTTGTGATCCTCTTGCTCAGCTTCCCTAGTGGCTGGGATTACAGGTGTGCATCACTGTATCCAGCTATAGTAGATGTTATTATCAGTGGTGCTGGTGGTCGTGATAAACTTTTGAAATTAGAAGGATCTGGTTTGAAATTCCACCTCTGTGATTACTTGCCTGATATTTTTTTTGCATTTATTTGAAAAATATATTTGGAATGCCTATTATATGTGCCAGTCACTATTCCAGGCACAGAGGTGATCTAGCAGAAGGCAGTTGTCCTCACAGATCTTTTGGTCTGATCCTAAATTTCCTTTTCTGTCCTATGATGACAGTGAAGTGCTCCTTACCAGCAGGTGGCTGAGAGGGGTTGGAATCCAAGTTTCCAGAGTGCTTGGAAGTGCTTGGCATGCAAAAAGTGCTCATCAATGGCAGTTAATTTGGTAGTTGAATAGTGCTTGGAGTTTTCAAATCGCTTTTATATCAATGGCCCTATTTCAATCCCACACTAATTCCTCAGAGGTGGGAAAGCTGTAATCAGCTCTTTGTCCACATGTAGAACAAGTTCAACGCCTGTTCCAGATAACATTAGTTGTCGTGGATCTTGGATTCCAGCTCCCCACCCCAAGTTCAGGACTCTGGTGTTATTGGGGATGCTTATGGCTGTTTCCCAAGAGGCTAGAATGCAAAGGGAATCTCCTTTCTTAGAGATCATCGGAGCAATTGTCCAGGAGTTAAGCACTGTGCTGCTGCGATCCCTGGGGGTGAGGTAGGGGAGAGGGCAGCGGGCGAGTAGGTGTACTTTCAAGAGAAGCAGCCTCAGATCTGGGCTTGGAGTCAAGTCCTTCTTCTCTCTCTTTATCAGCTGCCAGCCTTACACAACCCCCTTTGACCACCTGAGCCCAATTTTCCACATCTAGAAATAGGTATGTTGATCCCAGTTTTGTCCAAAGGATTCACATTAAATGATGGATAGGCAAACACTTCGTAAAACATCCACATGGTCCCCCATGGTGGCCGGTGTGAGATGATACTGCTGTTGTTCAAGTTCTCAGATTTCTCCCAGCCCTTTGGTATTTATCTGAAGTCCATACCAGCCTCCACCATCGGAACTTGTGGCCTCCATTGGATTTTGTGACCAGCGTTGCTGGTTAATGTCTGTCTTGCTGTTGTGTTAACAGTGGGTGTTTGGGTGACTGTGAAACTGACACAGGCATCTCCCCTCTTCTCCACTCAGTTCCTGCCGCCTTCGCTGGACTAATGTACCTGTTTGTGAGGCAGAAGTACTTTGTCGGCTACCTGGGGGAGAGAACTCAGAGGTAGGTCACTGGGACTGTTGAAGAACCATGGAGTGATTCACGCTTTCCAAACATGCTTTTTAAAGCACTGACTAAGATCTCACATCTTGGTCTCCCTGAATTTTGAGGGCTCTGAGGGCACAGACTTGTCTAGTTTTCCCATTGAAATTCCTCTGCTTGGCGTTGCATTGACATAGGGTGCTTCGTGTGCTTCCTGGCAACCCCACACCTGTTTTCCTACCCTTCTGGGTCTGGGGCGGGGTGAATTTTTATGTCTGACTTTCCAGGTCTCCTTTGTGTGAAACAGTTCATTGCTGGTCTGGAGAAATGAGATCTAAAGTTTCCCCCCTGTGGTAAGTTCCCCAGATCTTTTGGAGACCAGCACAAAGAATGCTAAGACCGTAAGACGCAGTGAAACACAGTGGTGATATTGTGGGTAGAGGCACCATTGCATTGTTTACAGAAGCTTCCAGAAAGGAAGCCCCAAAGCAGCCCTATACTTCCAGGTCACCTGGATTGGGAAATCTGGATATAATAAACTCTGATAGTTCTGACGAGACATTTTGGGTTACAGTTTGACACCAGTTCTTTAGAGGCAGGAATTCCTGATGGACTGGAGGGCTCCCAGAGCCAGGACACATTTCAGGAGGCTGCCCCCTGTATGCCGCTCCCAGTCTTTCCTGTCATTCTCTGTCCTTGTCTACTTTATTTTCTGCCTGTTACAATAGCACCCTTCTCTAGTGGTTGGTGTGTGGGCTCTGCCTTTAGATACCATCCTTCAATGGTGACAAAGGCACTTTGGCAGCTAAAAGTGCTACATAGAGGGAAGCTGGGCACCTGGGAAGCTTGATGGCTTGAGGGGGGTTGATGGTGAGTTGGGCTGTAGCCAGGAAGGTATATCCACTGTTCCTGTGGCAGTTCTCCTCCCCTCTGTCTCCATTCCTCTGGAGTGGTGTTCTTATTCCCCGTCTCAACCCCAGCTCCATTATCTCTCTTTCTCTTATCAACACTGTCCTAAATGATACCTTTCATTCTCTTTCACCCTGGAAAGCACCTCTCAGGCCTTTCCCCAGGTGATTACCTGCTGTTATGAGTGGACGGAACAGGGTGTCCAGCAAGGACGGGAAGGGCTCTTCTCTCCTGGGCTGGGTCCCTGTGCAGCCTGATCCTCCCACCCCTTCAGCTGCTGCTCTTCCGACACTGCTTGCTTGAAATACTATGGCCGCTTTAATTTTGAGGCAGTCTATGGGGCATGACATCTGTTCAGCTACCCACAGGCCCTTTTAATTTTAAAGGTGGTGCTCACTGATGATTCTTAGGGAATGTATAGATATTGGTGAAAATAAATGATAGGGTATGGAATCACAGTCCATCTTAAAAATACTTGGTTTCTCTGGATTTCATTGAAATACAAATGTCCAGGCTGGGATTGTGGCTCAGTGATGAAGCGCTCATCTCAGATGTGTGAGGCACTGGGTTCAATTCTCAGCACCACATAAAGATAAAAAATAAAATAAGGGTATTGTGTCCATCTACAAAGAGAGAGAGAGAGAGAGAGAGAGAAATACAAATGTCCCGCCCTTCAAGTCTCCCTGGGGTGTCTCTCAACATACGGGGGTAAAATAACCCCATTTTAATGCCCTCACAGTGGGTGCACATTCTAAGCCATCCTCACCTCCTCGTAGCCATGGTAAGCATTGCTGATATGTGATGGTGTTCTTTCTTTTGTGGTGCTGAGGATTGAACCAAGGAGCACTTTCCCACTGAGCTACATATATTCACAGTCCTTTTTTTTTTTTTTTTTTTAATATCAAGACAGGGTCTCCCTAAATTGCTTAGAGCCTTGCTAAGTTGCTGAGGCTGGCATTGAACTTGTGATTATCCTCCTGCCTCAGCCTCCCAAGTCTCAGGAATTATGGGCAATAGCTACCATATCTCTTCTTCCTTCCTTCCTTCCTTTTTTTCTTCTTCTTCTTTTAAAATATTTTTATTTTTAATGGATGCATACTAATTGTGCATATTTATTGAGTACAGTGTGATTTGTAATACATGTATACAAAATATAATGATCATTGGGTAATTGATATATCCATCACCTCAAACATCTATCATTTCTTTGTGTTGGAAACATTCTAAATCCTCTCTACTAGCTATTTTGAGATGTTTAATTAATTTTTGTAAACCATAATTATCCCACTGTGCTGTAGAACATTAAAACTTTTATTTGTTTATTTATTTATTTATTTAGTCTACTTAGGTATACATGATAGCAGAGTGCATTTTGATGCATTGTACACAGATGGAGCACAGCTTCATTTCTCTGGTTGTATGTGATGTAGAATCACGTCATATATGCAGCCATACATGAAGCTAGGGCTATGATGTCCATCTCATTTCACCATCTTTACTATTGCCATGTCTCCTAACCTCTTTCCTCCCCTTTGACCAAAGTTCCTCCATTCTTCCCGTGTCCTGTCCTCCATTAAGAACATTAGAACTTACTACTCCGTTCCAATGGCTCTCCTGTACCTATTAGCCATCCTCTCTCTACGCCCCCTCTCCCAAATACTTCCCAGGATCTAGTAACTGCTTATTCTACTCTCAACTTCTTTGAGGTTGTTTTAACTTTCACATGAAGTGAGGACATGTGATATTCATCTTTCTGTGCCTGCATTTCACTTCACACCATGCTCACCATTTGCACATATGTTACTGCAAATGAAAAAGTTCCATTCTCTTTTGTGGTTGAATAATACTCCATGTGCACACATTTCCTTTATCCATTCGTCCATTGATGGACCTTTAGGTTGATTCTTTATCTTGGTAGTTTTGAATCGTGCTGCCATAAACATATGAGTACAGATGTGTCTTTGTCACATTTCTTTTGGATACATACCCAATAGTGGGATTTGGGGATCATCTGGTAGTTCTTTATTTTTTCTTTTTGGTACCAGGGATTGAACTCAGGGGCACTCAACCACTGAGCTACATCCCCAGCCCTATTTGTGTTTCTTTAGAGACAGGGTCTCACTGAGTTGTTTAGCCCCTTGCCTTTGCTGAAGCTGGCTTTGAACTCATGATTCTCCTGTCTCAGCCCCCCCAAAGTGCTGTGATTACAGGCGTGTGCCACTGTGCCCGGCTCTTCTGGTAGTTTTATTTGCAATTTTCTGAAGAGCTTCCATATTGTTTTCCATAATGGCTATACTAATTTACATTCCCAACGGTAAGGCTCTTTCTTGCTGAGACCAAACTGGGTTCCAGAATCCTTCTTAACCCAGAGTTCTGAGCAGCAGTCATCAATAGAAGTGATAGATACTAGAAGAAAGGTCTAGTTCCATTCTAGACCAAAATATAGCCTAAGGTAGATGCATGCTCAAGGGTCTCTATGGTTAAGTCCAAACAGAGTTTCAATTCTACTTTCTAGAAACTAGTTGCTTATATCCTCTTCAGTTGAGGACTCACCTCCACCCATATCCCCATCTGTCTTGTGGACTGTGTTACATTTGGACTCTGAAGATACCCTATGCCCTGGTGCTCTTGGGACTTTCTTTGCCCTTGGCCTCACTAACCTGGGAGGATACTGCCCATGAGAACCTTTCTCAAGAATTTCTCTCTTGGGCTCCAGGTCCTCTCTTGCTCCTTTTCAGAAGTTGCTTTGGCCCTGTCCACTGTAGAGTTCTGGTCTCATTCTTGATTGAGACATTCTTGATTGACACCCTGCCATGTATCTCCCTGTGAAGCTTCTTCCTTGTGACCTCAGGCTGCCCTCTGAGGAGTGTGCACCTCCCTCCTTCACTTCTCCTCCTATAAGTTCCTGGCTCTTATTTTCAGCCTTCCTCCCACTTCCTGAGCCCTCCTTCCCTGTCCTTTATAGTTCATCTGTAGCACAGTTATTACATAGTAGTTAAGAATGAACCTTAATTTCTTCTTTCATTCTAAACTACTATTTGGGACCAAACTCAATGGTGATCAGTATCATATTAAAAGACTATTTGCCTTTTGTCATTTACTTTCAGCATCTGGCTGCTCTCTCTTCCTGTCCCTCAAGTCCCATCCCCTGCTGGGGTCCCCAATAAATTCCTCTTGAGGTTCACAGCTCAGTGGAAGGGCAAAGGTTGGGGACTCCCTTCAACCTCTTTATAGGTCACTAATCCTATTCATGATAATACTACCCCTGTGACTTAGTCACCTCCTAGAGGTCCCCTCTTTTAATATTATCACACCGGTGATTGTCAGCATATGAATTTTGGAAGATACCTTCAGACTGGTCATTGGTGACTTTTGGTGTCAATGAATTCAGAGTACCCAGCTCCACCTTCTCTTTGGTTGTTTGCCCACTGCTCACCCAACAGCTATTCAGTAAGTATTTATAGACATCTGCTATATGCCAGGTACCTGTCCTTGTTGAGGGATAGCAATGAACACCACAAAGCTAAGCTATGCTAGAGTTAGGGGCACACTGCAAGACCAAAAATATTCTGCTTACAGAAATAACAATGGACCTAGTTTTCAAAAGGCAAAAGAATGGACCCCTTGCAGTGATTTCTCTCTCCCACCATCAATAATTTAGAGTTTCAATACCTTTCCAAATGTGGACCATGGCATTACTCCCAGAGTTCAAGGACAAGCATGCTTCTTTCGGAAGCCCTGAATGCATATATAGGTATCAAGACTGGAGTTTCTAAAAGTGAAATCTGCCAACACCCATACCAAAATCCTCTGGGGTACAAAACACAGATTCCTGGGTCCTATCCCGGATTTATAGAATGAGAACTCTGCCAGGGAGGCCCAGAAATCTGCATTTCTACCTGTTCTTCTGGTGTTTCTTATATATGCTGGAGCTTGGGAATCATGGAAGGCTATTTATGCCTCCCTGTGAGAATGGTTTACTCATTTGATAATTATGGATGGGGATACACAGGGGGATGAACAAGAGAACATCCAGCTCTTATGGAGCCTACCATGTTTATTTTCTCTAGGAGTCACCATATTTAAAGGGACATTGCCTTTAAGAGCAGAATTTTATTTTTATTTTTATTTTTTTTGCAGTGCTGGGGATAAAACCCAGGGCCTCCAGCAAGCTAGGCAAGCAGAGTACCACTGAGCTACACCCCCCAGGCCCAAGAACAGAGCTTGAATACCAGAAGGGGCTGTAACATTTTCTGTCCCCTCTCACATCACGTGCATGCCAAAACATGGCATGGGAAGTGGTGCTGGTGAGGTGGGAGAGGGTGGTGACTGCCAGGGGCCACGTACCCTCAGGCCTCTGGCTGGCCCGGGCTCACTATCTCCGGCAAGACCTCACCTCATCCTGGAGATTGCTAGCATAGTTCAGATGGAAATTGTTTAGCATAATACCTCTTTTATATTTTCATGTAAGCTTTATGCTGCTTGAAGAAGTCCCATTTGTTTCAAAACTGATAACCAAATCCCAGTCTCCAAAGTCTGAAGAAGTCTCAGAAAGTCACTATGGTACAAAAAGCAGGACTCTAGCCTCATCCAGGCAGGTTTCAGCTCCTACTCTACCTTTTCCTGGCTGTGTGACCCGAGGCAAATCACTCAACCTCTCTGCTGTTGGTTTCTCCAGTTGGAAAATAGGGTAATAATACATTCTCTCAGAGTGGTCGTGAGAATTAAATGACATGGATATTAAACACCTGGCCCCAAGAGATGCTTAATAATTTAATTCTCACCTTCTCCATCCATTTAGAGAGAATTGTGTATCAATGTTTAGAAACAATGAAAGAGAGATCTGGGTTCTTCAAGGGCTAATGGTCCCGTGTGTGCACTGCCTAGGCCCCCAGCAGTTACTTTTGCCTGCTGCGTCCTTTTAGACTCTCTCTGGTAGTCTGCCTAAGCTCCTGTGTGCACACCATGCCCACCTCCCAGGGCCGCAGTCCCTCCCATCTCTACCTTCAGGGACTTAGAGATGCATCTGATGAAGCACCCAGCCTGGGCCCATCTTCTACTGAGCTCTGAAGGTGATGGAGTCCAGGACTGAACGGTTGCCTTCCACACCCTGCCTGGGACTAGTTATGGTACCCTAATCCTGGCTCCCACAGGAGCTTGTGTCTTGAGAACATTGAAATATTTTCCCTAAATTCAAGAACATCACTATTTCATCTTTCATCACATTTTTTTAGCTTGAGCACAAAATGATTTTGCAAATCACTTTTTTTTTGTTTCTGGAATGAGCATATGGTGGCCTCATTCCTGTACTAGATCTGAGCCAGCACAGTATTTGACTTGTCACACTTTAATTTCTCTGAACCCTTTATTCTTTAGTTAAAAATATCCCTTGCGTGGACTCCTTTATTTTCTGCTTCCTTTACCAGCACAAGCAGGTGTATTCATTCCCTAGAACTGCCATGACAAAGCACGGCGGACCAGGTGGCTTAAATAACAGAAATGTACTGTCTCACAGTCTTAGAGGCTGGAAGTCCAAGATCAAGGTGTGGGCAGCTTTTCTTTCTCTAAAGCTTCTCTCCCTGGCTTGTAGACGACCATCTTCTCCCCATGTACACATTCCTTTTGTACCTGTTTGTGTGCTACTCTCCTCTTCTTATAGGGACACCAGCCTGTGCAGATTAGGGCTCACCCATATGACCTCATTCTATCTTAATTACCTCTTTAAAGATGCTGTCTCCGGGAGGGCTGGGGAAAGGCGAGTTGTTGATCAAAGGGTACGAAATTTCAGTTAGACTGGAGGAATAAGTTTTTACTGGTCTATTGCATTGCACAGTTAATAATAATGTATTGTGTATTTCCAAATTACTAAGAATAGATTCTTAACAACCTCACCACACACACACAAACACACACATACATACACACACACAAGTAAGTTGGTGAGGTGGTGGATATATTAATTAGCTTGAGTGGATCTTTCTACCAGGTATACATAGAGCAAAGCATCACATTGTACCCCAGAAGTAGACACAATTATTATTTTTCCATTAAAATAATAGTAAAGAAAGACCCTGCTACTAAACAGAGTCAGATTCTGAGGTACTGGAGGTTAAGACTTCAATACATGAATTCAGTGGTGACAAATTCGGCCATAACACTTTCATTTGGGACCAATTTTGCTCACCATAGGGAGACTGAATGCCCCACTTCCTGAGCAGGATTGTGAACAGGCTTCTATGGAGACAAGAACAAAGCTGGCCAGGAACAAGGGTGGCACCAGCCAGTGGTGCTTTTCAAATCCTTATGTGTCCATGAGTCATATAGAGAGCTTGTGGAAGTGCAGCTTTGGATTCCCTAAGTCTGAGAGAGACCTGTCATTTTCCATTTCTGACAGGCTCCTGGCAGCAGTTGCCACTGCCCATCCACGGGCCACACTTTGAGTAACGAGGAGGTGGACGCTTAACTGCTGAGTGACTTCCAAACTTTTGCTGTAGGAAAATTCTGAGTTATACTATGAACCTTTGGGGTAGCCAAATTCTGCTTTCTTTCTCTGATCCCAGCAAGAAACAGGGTGCGGGGACATTAACTTACCCGTTCAGCTGAGCAGGCTGTTCTCAGTGAGTGTTCCTGATTACCAGAGAATGCCCTTGCCAGCGCCTTTGCTAACAACCACTTGACTAGACTTTCCAGAGATGCTAGCTCCATGCAGATGGACCTAGATATGGCAGTCAGGAGAGAGGCCCCAAGGGCAGCCTCTGCCTGCAATTAGGTGGTCACATCTCTCTAGGGAAATGCCTCTTGACCCAGCTGATGATCTGCCTAAGCATCTTAGGATTTTGAGCCTTTGAGGGAAAGATATGAATGTATTAAAAAGTCCCTCTCCTTCCACTCAAAAACGTAAGGTCCTGTTTCCCATGAGTGGGTGCTCAGCTCTCATTAATGCAAACATGAGTTATTCCCAGGTAGCTTCGGGAGAATAGATTGAACTCTGAGATGCCGAAGCACCTTTTAGATTCCACTGGCTTTGCTGGCTCATTTAAAACGTCACTTCTAACACAGTCTGGCATTAGACACACAGCCACCAGCCCCAGCGTGGGTCTTACAGACCCTCCTTGAGAGGGGTCATTGGTTGTAGAGAGGGTTTTAATGAGGTGATGGTGTTCCTAATCCTTGGTGGGTGGGACTGCCTGACAACCAGCAGGACCCGCCACCCTCCCGCTGTCAAGGACCTGGCATTAAGGACACTGGGAGAGCACAGAGAAGCCGGCGCCACTGAGCCCTAATGATGATGAATTTTGAGGTCTGGGCTCCTTCACCTTGGCTTTGAAATGCGTTCAGTGACTAATAATATCCAAGACGCTTCCACCCTTTGTATAAAGCAAATGGGTAAATGCAAGCATTGTGGAGTTAAAGGAGCTGTAATTCAAACCCCACAAATCTGAAAGCGATGACATGTTTCTGTGAAATGGCTGTCATTTGTGCTGCGTCTATAGTTTTCTCCTCTCGTGTTTTCCAGCACTCCTGGCTACATATTTGGGAAGCGCATCATCCTGTTCCTGTTCTTCATGTCTCTTGCTGGTATACTCAACTATTACCTCATCCTGTTCTTCGGAAGTGACTTTGAAAACTACATAAAGACCATAACCACCACCATCTCCCCTTTGCTTCTCATTCCCTAACTCTGCTGAATGCGGGCTGTTGCTCTCATCTAATCAATACCTAGAAGGCATCATAACTCAACCCGTTAAAGGATTCTGCTCCCCTCTACGTTAACTGTAAATCAAATGGCCATCTGGGCTTCGCAGCTTCAGTTAACCTTGCTTTTCCGGGAAGAAAAGAATTTCAAGTCAGCTCTGCCCCTGGAATGTGTCGTGGCCCCCAGATTGCTATTCCCATCCATGACTTATCCTGCTCTCCGAACAAATCTGGTGACCTGATATATGTTTTCTTAGAATAAAATCCACAGACAAGTTTTAGGCTGATGGCTCATTTTGGGGGGTATATCTTTATAGAGGAACTACTAGTTTGTTTTCTTCAACGTAAGTGATGATAATAAAAGAGACACTGCCCATCTTATAGCAAGACAGGCCTCCTTAAGAGTCTTCTCCTGATCGAGTACCCCGCCCCCGCAAACACACTACGTGGATTAGGTTGGCATCTTTATATGGTAGCATTGTGCCCAATACTTACTGTATCATGCAGTTAAAAATGTGTTGTAATTCCCTGTGAGAACCTAAGATAATGCCAAGTGTCTCCAAATAGTGGCTGGGCAAAACAATAATGGGTGGGCAAGTCCATGAATTGCTGGTCGTATTTAATAAAAGATGCGTATTGAACTGTTTCCCATATTGTGGGTAGATATTTATTTATTTACTTACTTTAAAAAATATTTTAGTTGTCAATGGGCCTTACTGATATATGGTGCTGAGAATCAAACCTAGTGCTTCACACATGCTAGGCAAGCACTCTAAACTGAGCTACAACCCCAACCCACTAGATATTTATTTTTTATTTTTTGGTACTGAGGATCGATCTCAGGGGTGCTTAATGACTGAGCCATATCCCTAGCCCTTTTTATATTTTATTTAGAGACAGAGTCTCACTAAGTTGCTTAGAATCTCACTAAATGGCTGATATTGGACTTTGAACTTGTGATCCTCCTTCCACAGCCTCCCAAGCTGCTGGGATTATGGGCATGTGCTGCCACGCCTGGCCTGTGGGTAGATTTGTAGTGATGCAACCACTGTCACACTTGATGCCTCTTGACATCATGAGCACAGCTAGAAAATGGGGGGATGTTATGCTTTGGATGTGGGGTATCTCCAAAAGTTCCTGTGTTAATACAGGAATGTTCAAAGGTGAAATGATTGGGTTGTGAGAGCTATAACTCATCAGTTCGTCCTAGCTTGAATGCACTGATTCGGTGGTAATGGTAGGCAGGTAGGGCATGGCTGGAGGAGGTGGGTCACTGGGGGCACGCTCTGGACGGGTCCATCTTCCCTGCAGCCCCTTCCCCTCTCTCTCTGCTTCCTGGCTGCCTTGAAAGGAGCAGCCACACTCTTCTCCTATGATTTTCTGCCTCACCTTGGCCCCAAAGCAATGGAGTTGGCCCATTCTGGACTAAATCTCTGAAACTGTGAGCCAAAATAAACTTTTCCTTCTCTAAGTTATTCTTGTCAGGTATTTTGGTCACAGCAACGGAAAGCTGACTAACACATGGGGTGCAGTCAAACATGTAGGACACTCAACAGAGACAAACCAGCTCTTAGAGGGGAGTTAAACTTAAGATTGGGCTTCCATTGAGGCAACCAGCAATAGGATGGGTCCTCTCCCTTCCCTAGGTGAGTATCATGATGATCACAATCTTAAGAAGACCCTGAACCTCCCCCAACTCTCCCTGAGTTGTCCACAAGGGGAGTGGGGCTGGTTGAACATGGAAACGGGGTGCAGTCTGAGGTCTGGATCACTGGGCCTCCTGTGTAATCCTCAGGACAAGAAGATCTCTCAGTTCAAGGGAGAGGCTCTGTCTTAGTCTGTTTTGTGTTACTATAACAGAATACCAGAGACTGGGTACTTTATAAAGAACAAATTTCTTATAGTTCCAAAGGCTGGGAAGTCCAGTGTTAAGGGGCTGGCACTTGGTGAGGGCCTTCTTGCTGCATCACCCCAAGAAAGCACATATCAGAGGAAACAAGAGAGGAATGACCTTATTTACAAGAAACCCACTCCCTGGCAATGAACACATTCTTGTGACAGCAAGATTAATCACTTCTTAAAGGTCCCACCTCTAAATCTTACATGGGAGATTAAGTTTCCAACACAACAGCTCTGGTGGTGGACACATTCAAATTATAGCAGGCCCCCACAGACCTGGCTCCCCAGGCCAGGCTGAAGTTCTTCCTGACACTGGGCCTGCACTGGCAAACTCCATCCAGCGGGATTGTTAGCACTGACTGCTTTAGCACAGCTGCTTCTGCTCTTAGCTCTCCAAGAGCAGGACCCTAATATCCAAGCCAGGCATTCCTCTTCTTGGTGACAGAAAAGGCAAGGCAGATTGTAGAGTGGGGTGGACACTTGGCCTTTGCCTGACTAAACTTGATTTGGAGGATGATAAAGTGATCATTCATCCCAGTTTGCCCTGGACTGAGGGATTTCCTGGGATGTGGGGTCTTCTCCCCCTCCCCTGTCTTCCTCCTCCTCCTCCTGTTCCTCTTCTTCTTCCTCTTCCTCTTCTTCTTCCTCTTTTTTTCTTCTTCACCAGGGATTGAACCCAGGGGCGCTTAACCACTGAGCCACATCCCCAGCTTTTTTTGTTTTGAGACAGGGTCTCGCTAACTTGCTGACGCTGGCTTTGAAGTTGCAAATCTCCTGCCTCAGTCTTTGGAGTTGCTGAGATTACAGATATGATTTGGTGTTTTCAATGTTAAAACCAGGATGGTCCTGGGAAAACCAAGACTAGTCGGTTTTCCTAAAAGTGGGCTGGGTCACAATACGCTTAAAGAAACCTGGTAACACCTGAGCTGTCAGATGCTGTGCCATTCAAACTGACCACGGCACCTCTAAAGGGCTAGGAAATGATGCGTGGCGCCTTAGAGGCTGTGCTTGGTGTGGCTGGGGGCCAAGTAGTGGCTGAGGATACTAGGGGGTTAAGATGGAGGTGAGTTGCTTCATAATTAGGAAAGAGGAGGGTCTCAGGCACAGAGCTCCTAAATTGGCGACCTCTTCCCTAAGTGGAGGCAGCACCACATGGTCTTGTCTTCAGAGTTCCAGGTATGGGGTGGAATCCCCGCTCCCTCTGACCCTCATTCTGTGACTTCTCTTCCCAAGCCTCAGTTCTGCATGTTTGCTTTAGGATACACACTGTAGCTACTGGTCCACTTGGCTCCTTAGCCCATGAAAGCTGGTTCCTATAAACAGAGGCATAGAATGCACTCTGGATTTTGAAGACAATATGGAAAAAAATGAATGCAAAATATTGCATTAGAATGTTTTTGTGTTGATGACACAATACAAAATGGTATTCTTTTAGATATACACTGTTAAGTAAAATGTATTATCAGAATTAATTTCATGAGTTTGTTTGTATTTCTTAATGTGGCTATTAGAAAACCTTAAACAACACATGCAGCTTGCTTTATGGTCCTGTTGAAGGTGCTGATCTACAAGTTCCCTGGAGTTGGCAAGACCTCATGGCTGCAACAAAGGCTGGGCCTTTCTCTAAACACTCATCTTTAGGCATGATTTCTTGCAGACAAACGGAAAAATTGGTCTATGAAAGCTACCACAAACAACATACCGGTCCTACCTAAATCTGGAAAATAGTTCTTTGAAGCTTGTTACCATATGATCAGGAGAGTGTTTCATTAAGTATTTCTGATCACAGATGTGGCACATTATTAAAATATCATTTTTACAGTCACCCTAGAGGCTAGGGTTATCTGAATATGGAGAGAGAAACAGCTTGTGGAGCGGTTGTATAAATGAAATTACTAGAAAGCAATGCATTCAATTGCATATTGGCTCGGGGGGTTATTCTTATTAAAATGTTTAGAGAGGAGTTTCTGTTCATTTCTGCAGAATTGCTCTCCAAATTAAAAATTTGGCTTGGCACGTCAATAGAACAGAGTCCCGGGAGACGTGTAGCTTCCTTTTTTCTTGTTAGCCTCGTGAAGCCCTTGGATGTGGTGCTGATAGGTAGCACATGTTGTCTGCATGGAGCCTACGTATTAAAATTGACTGCAGTCCTGCAAATGCACACTCTTACTTGGCCTAAAAGAAGAATCAGGTGGATCACCTAAATGAAAATATCAACTCCTTCTGATAATGTTTGGAAACAAGGTTTAATAAAAATTGGCTTAAATAGTTGAGAAGTGACTGCAAAAAACAGGTTTGTTATTAGCAGACTGGAACCCACTGATAAACACAATAAAATATTAAGTCTCCTTAGAATTCAAACTACTAAAGAGCTGCTCAGTCAATAAGCCAGGGGGCAAAACAAAGAACCTTTGGTGCATATACCAGGGTACTTAGTGATGGTGCTGTAGCAGCCAGAATGTGGCCACAGTGACTGTCTGGAAAAGTCTACCTGGAGACAGGGGAACATATGCCAATCCTGTGATCTTCCTCTGCCTTTACTATGATCTGAATGTTTGTGTCCTTCCAAAATTCTTATGTTGAAATCCTAATACCTGAGGTGATGACATTAGGAGTTAGGGCCTCTGAGGAATAATTAGGTATTGAGGGTGGAGTCCTCATGTCTGGGACAGATGCCTTACAAAATAGGCCTAAGGGGGCCTCTTTGATCCTTCTTCTACTTTGTGAGGACACTGGAAGGGCCTTCATCTATCTACCAATGAACAAGACCTCCCCAGATACCAAATCTGTTAGTACTTTGATCTTGGACTTCCAGCCTCAAGAATTGTGAGACATAAATTTCTGTCATTTTTATAAGCAATCCAGTCTATGACAGTTTATTATAGCAGCCCAAATGGACTCAAATACTCCCAAATTATATTTAAACTTAGTGCACTGACCAATTAAAATGGCGCAGGCTGTGTGATTGACACTGTTAAGTCTGGATGGTTCTTGAAATTTTCAGCCTCAGAAAAAGGCTGGGGGGAGGGGCTGGAGGAAAGTGTGTGTGTGTGTGTGTGTGTGTGTGTGTGTGTAGTGGGTGTCTACTGAGAGGAAAAGAGCCACAATAGCACTTTGGCTTTGTCTGACACATCCATTCCATCTCCCCTTTCAATCACCTGGGTTAATGGGGACCATGGAAAGCACAGCTAATGCCTGACCCTCACCTCATTTTAACCTTTAGTCTATAGCCCTTCCTTTTATGAGTTTCCTGCCTTTACTCTTTCTATGTGGTAGGGCTATACTGAGATATTAACTGGGAGAGGCCAGGCAGAGAAAGAAAGGAAGTAGGTCATTAGGAAGTTGAGAATTGCTTATGAACTTTTCTAGAATGTTCCACATAACCTCAGTGAGGGATTCCCAGCTGGTGTGTTATGAAACAAGGCAAATAAAGCGCTGAGCACAAGTCCTGACCTTGATGAAATGCTACAAAAAAGTAGCATTATTTATGACTCTTATTACTCGAGTTACTCTTTTGTTTGAAGCCTTTTAAAGCATAACATCAGCAAAGCTCCTATCATGGAGAGATAACTCGGTGTTTGGTTCACTCAGACTTGAGAAAGGAGAAGGCGGTGCTATTAAAGAGGGGTAAGAAATAAAGAGGAGAAAAGGAAAAAAGGTCAATAAAAAAGGAAATGTGAAAGGGGCACTTTAAAGCATATGAGGACTAGAGAATACATTGTTGAGAGTTGCTTGTGTCCAAAGCTCAGTGTGCTACACCAGAGGGAATAAATGCAGGTGTGACAGAGGGTCCACAGCATTATGTATGAGAAGATTGTCAGCAGTTCAGGCTGCAGTGGTGTCAGGGGGTGAACAGCATGGACCTAGAGAAGCCAGTGACTGCTGCCAAGAACAGTTAGGAATAGGGAGGAAGAGATACACACGAGACCCAGGAGAAAAGACTACAGATGGGTGTGGCAGGGGCAATGCGGGAAGAGCAGAGCTCAGGAGAGGGAATCATAGACGATCCACAAAGCCACGGGCTTAACCCCGCACATCTTCCTGATGCTGGAGATTGGACCCTTCCAACATTGCAGGATGGCTATAATGTAAAATGTTTATATATTAAAACAAACATGGATAGATTATGAGGTAGAACTGGAAAATTCCTATGGGCTCTTAATAGTAAGCACAAGACCTGAAAGCTTTAAGCAGCATCTCCTGCTAAGCACTACCGTCAATCCTCCTCTGCTATTTAGGGAGAATTTAGTGGAAAGGTTTCAGAGATGCCAGATTGTGAACCAAGGTTGGGAATGCAGGAATGGTTGGAAATAAGGAGGAAACCATTCTGCCTGGAGGGAAGGATTTCCTGAAAAGAAGGTCCCTGTGGGAGGTTGTGGAGACTTTAGTTGCCAGTCTATGGGATTTGGATGCTCTCAGTAGACAGTTGTTCAACATATGTTGTGGTGTGTGTGTATGTGTGTATGTACACGTGCATACACACACACACACACACACACACAAAGCAGGGCTTTAATAGAAATAATTTGGCAGCTTTGTAAAGGATACTTTGAAGACAGAGGCCAGCTAGACTAGAGACAGGGAACCAGCTGGAGATAGTTGGTAAGTGACAATTCCAATGGTATAAATACAAGATGGCACCCAAACTAAGGTGGTGACTAAGGGTGGAATTAGGATAGAAGATGTTACAACAAGGAAGGAACAACAAGCAGTAAGCCTATTTTCTTGGAGGGGAACAAAGAAAAGAGACTGAGCATGAGGCAGAATGCCCAGCATTGAGGCTGGGTGATGGGGAGAATCACAGTACAAAGAAATCTTAATTGTGTCCCTACCATTTACCAGGCATAGAGCTAGGTGCTGGGCATCAACAGAGACTAAAGAGACAGGTTTCTGATCTCAGAGAACTTTCCTTGCAATGAAGGACACTAAGCAGAAGATACACCAGAGCCAAGTAGGTCGCAGAAGCCTGAGAGTATACAGTTTCAATTTATAGTTCTAGGTCTTCATGGGAAATAAGTCGAAGAACACTGGAAAGCCATTTGTAATAAGAAGAAAGAAGAATTTCTAAATTCCTTGATAATTATCATGGTCATACTTTTTTTTTTACTCTTTTGTTGTGTGCTAGGTACTGTACTATGTGCTTTACCTGGGTTCTCTAGAGAAACAGAACCGATAGGATCAATTAACTGATTGATTGTTGATTGACTGATGTGAGAATTAGCTCACACGATTATGGAGGCCAAGAAAACCCCAGCTCATTTGTCTGGAAGCTGGTGGTATAATTCAGTCTGAGTCTGAAAGCCTGAGAAGTTGGGGTGGGAGAGGGTGGTGGCAAGGTGTCCGAAGACCCCAGAACCAAGAGCATTGATGTCTGAGGACAGGAGAAGATGGATGTCTCAGCTCAAGGAGAGGAAGAAACTTGTCCTTTCCTTTCTTGTTCTATTTAGCTTAGTGGACTGGATGATGCCCACCTACCTTGGTGAGGGCAGATCTTTTTTATTCAGTCTAGTGATTCTTATGTTAATCTCTTCTGAAAATGCACTCACAAACACACCTGGAATATTTTACTAGCTGTCTGGGCATCCCTTAGCCGAGTCAGATTGATACATACAATTAACCAGTGCATATGCATTATCTCATTTAATTCTTTGATAACCCAATGAAGTGGATAATATTAATTTCCTCATTTTATGGGTAAGCAGATCTGTCTAAGGTCAAAGAGCTAGGGAGTAACACATCTGGAATCTGCATTTGCCTGTCTTATCTCAAGGCTGTTGTGAATTGACTTTAGAAGATCAATCCATGCACAACGCCTGCATTTGTTTGGGTCTATGACAACACCGAGATGTTTCAGGTGAGTGAGGGTCAACTGTGTCACAGATATTTTTTTTTAGCAAACATTCTTTCAGAATGCAGTGGAGGACAGTTCATACAACTGTGAGCTTGAGGAATTCCACCCCTAGATGAAATTCCCTGGAGGCAGGTGCAACAGCATTCCTGCAGAGGCAGGGACTCGGATACCCTCGGCTGGCATTAGATAACCGGAAATCCTCTGAACTAGTGGCTGGTCATGGAACTGTTTAAGAGAGGAACCACAGTGCTCTCCCCATGGGCATGGTCACAGGTCTTACTGGATTTCTTTAGCCTATTGTGCACTGGTGAGGAACACCTTGACAGTATTTTAGGCGTGTACCTTGAATTTCACCAATAAAAGTCTCTGGTAACCATGATGCTGACTAATAAAGCCTCTTATTTCACCCATCAAAACTCATTTCTTTTTTTAATATATATTTTTATTCTAATTAGGTTTTCATGACAGCAGAATGCATTTTGATTTATTGTACACAAATGGAACACAACTTTTCATTTCTCTGTACACAATATAGAGTTACACCACATGTGCAGTCATACATGAGATGTTGTCCATCTCATTCCACCATCTTTCCTGCCCCCATGTCCCTTCCCTTCCCTCCTCTCCCCTTTGACCAAGGTTCCTCCATTCTTCCTGTGCCCCCTCCCACATTATGGATCAGCATCCACTTATCAGAAAGAACATTCAGCTTTTGATTTTTTGGGATTGGTTTACTTCACTTAGCATGATGTTCTCCAACTCCATCTATTTACCTGCAAATGCCATAATTTTATTCTTTTTTAAGGCTGAGTAATATTCCATTGTGTATATATACCACAGTTTCTTTATCCATTCATCTATTGAAGGACATGGAGGTTGATTCCACAGTTAAGCTATTGTGAATTGTGCTGCTATAAACATTGAAGTGGCTGCATTACTGTAGTATGCTGATCAAAACCCATTTCTGACACTCATGATGCTAATTTTCAAAGCCTTGGGTAATGACTGAGCTCTGAAGAGCTGATGCCCTTCTGATAGTCAAGTTTCTATTAGAGAAACTAAATGTCCCTAGAGGTGAGATTTCAACAAATACAAACTCATGATTCCATTCTCAATGTCCAATACTTCTAAAGTAAATTATGTATGTACAAAGTAAATCTATACTCTTAACTGCTATTCCATAAAACCCATAATAGAGATTGTTCCTTTGAATTTATACAATAAATTTAAAAATACTCAATTATTCTTTTTGACCAGGGAATCTTAAACTCATAACCCAAGTGGGAAAATAACCAATGCCCTAAGAATGGCTAGCTTTTATGATGGGCAAGAAATTGTACCAAGTGCATAAACACATCTGTTTCTTTAATCTTTAAAACAAATTTATAAGCCAGCATTTTAGTTCATATAGCAAAATACTGAGACTTTAGTTACTATAGCAAAATACCTGAGACTGGATACTTTATAAAGAAAAGAGGGGTTTTTGGTTCACAGATCTGGAGGTGAGATCTGTGGCTACATCTGGTAAGAGTCTCATGCTATATATCATGATGATGGTGAATGGTATCACATAAAAGGAGCATGTTGTCGAGAATAGCAAAAACATGAAGAGACCAAAGATATGGAGTGGCCTTGCTTTATAACAACCTCCTCTCATACCAACTAATTCAGTCCTGCAAGACATAACCCATTTTCTGAGACAGGCATTAGTCCCTTAGGGAAGTGGTGTCCCATGACCTAATCACGTCTTCCTAGGCCCCACCTCTTAAAGGTTCCACCACCTCTCAGCACTGTTACATTAGAGACCAAGCTTCCAGCCATCAAACTTTTAGGGACATACCATATCCAAATGGATGCAGCCGGGTGCCATTATTACACACCCATTTTTCAGAAGAGGAAGTTAAGCTGCTGAGAGAGAACAAATAATTTGTCCCATATCACACAGTCAGGAGCTGATAGAAAGAGCATCAGGGTCTGGACCTCAGGGACAGAGGTGTGAAAACCCTGAAATTACCCTCAGAATTGTGTGTTGGGAGGGGGCATCAGTATTGTTCATGTTTCTTCAGCCAGGGGACGGACGGGGAGGGTCGTGGTTGGGTTCTGAGACTTCTATCTGATTCCAAAGGCTTAAGGCACCATTGTCTAAACCAGCAACCTCGGAATCCAGAAGCCTCACCTGACAGCTGCCTGTCCTAAGTCATCCTCCTAATGAGGCCCCAAGCAGAATGCTTCATTTCCTCTTCTGCAGACAGACATATTGAGCTGGTCTATTCATTTAAAAACAGAGCAGCATTGCTCTAATTTATGGAAAATGTGTCAGGTAAGAAAAATCACAGCCACGAGCAATCAATTGATCCTGTGGATTTGTCATTTATTTTTCCAAATTTTCCAATTTGGAACTGGACCCAAAGAAAACAGGATGGTTTCACACTGTGAAAAATAAAAACAGGTCTTTCTGTTCATTTGTTAAGCAACATCAACAACAACAACAACAACAAGACTTTAAGGAATTTTCCTGATAACACACCTGCAAGCCTTTAGGATTTGTATGTGATTTCTAACTGTGGAGTCCTTTGCTGTTCGAACAAACAACTTACTCCCATATGATTTACACCAAAGCAAAATGATCGTGTTTCCTTTGACTCTGGCATAGTGTTGACAGAAAAGAGAATTGAAATATCTTACTGGTGCTAAAGCAAACTGACTTGAAAAAGGAGGAGAGGTGACACAGAGGAGGAGGACATTTTCTTATAATACTTTGCCTTCTATCTTCCTTCTGAAGTATGTTGTGTTTTAACAGAATAATATTTCAAGAATTCGTACAAAAAGAAAATGTATGGCTTCTCTTCTCCCTTTCCTACTCATTTGCGTTTACTTAAAAGCTGCTAGAAATTTCTAGAGAAAAAGGTGTGTGTATATTGTAAGTACTACCCAGCCCATACTTTAGAAACTAGGCTAAAATGAACAAATAAATGCCTGATTACCTTTCGAGGGTCATTCGGCTTTTTAAAAAGAGTTCCTGTGAGTACTGAGGCTTTGAGTGTAATGTGAGGATTTGCTTATATTATGCAGAAATTCATGAACTAGCCACTAGAATGCTCACGTATGCAGAATTGAGAAGAATTTGAGGTTACTGTATCAGAACTGAGGGAGAAATTGGTGTGGAAATTGATTTTTCCAAAGCCTCAACATTTCAAATGCAAAACCGCTTTTATCTGGTTACTTCTGGGGCAGTAACAGTTGGGAGCTAATGAATGGGAAGAGATACCAAGACATCTTAGCTTCATGTTGGCCCTAATTCCACTTCCACCTCCAGTCCTGGTGGAAGCTTAATCATGAAGCTGAGCATCTCAGAAAAGCCTTCTTTTACTGCCAGCAGGTTGTCGGGGTGCTCTGGGGTCCCTTTCTTGGAGGTCGTCTTGGTCTTATGCTAATATATTCACATCCTTTTGCAAGATTCCCAACCTCGTTGGGAGTTCCATTTGCCCCTATGCATGTGTGAACCACAGCAAAAGGTAGCATTTCAGGCTAGAGATCAGTAAGAGGAGCTTTCAACATGAGTGATTCCCTTTTCTGTAAATACCTGGTGCATTTACACTCTGCACAGTAACTGTGCCTTTATTCCTACTCTAAATATTTCTTTTGAGTTGACTCCAGTCTCCCCAGCTAGATTGAAAATCCATGAGAGGAAACAGCTTGTCTGACATTTTAATTTTTTCAGCCACAAGCAGAGTGCTATGAATATAGTAGACAATGAGTCTTGATGGATTAATTTCTTCTTTTGAGGTTGTGGAAGCTTTTGTGGATGGGGTGTTTTCTCTGGTAGAGAGGAAGCTTCATGAGGACAGGAGCCATGTGTTAATCACTTTTGCATCTTGTACAACATCTGGTTCAATTTATTGCTTAGAAATGCCTAAAAATTACCCCTGACTGAATCACCCCATTTCAGTCACCTTTTTCACCACTGGTACTAAAAGACCTAACTAGAACAACTGTAGAGGAGGCTCATGGTTTCAGAGGTCTCAGTCCATAGACAGCCAGCTCTATTCCTTGGGGCTCCAGGTAGAACATCATGACAGAAGAATTTGCCAGAGGGAAGCAGCTCACATAATGATAAGGAAGCAGAGAGATTCCACTCATGAGACACAAAATATATACCCCAAAGGCACACCCTCCATAGCCCACCTCAGCCATACCCTACTTGCCTACAGTTACCCCCCAATTAATCTCTATCAGCAAATTAATGCACTGATGAGGTTCAAGCTCTCATAACCCAATCCTTTCTCCTCTGAACTTTCTAGCATTGTCTGACATGTGAGTTTTGGAGGGACACCTCACATCCAAACCATAACATATCCCTAAGATAGGCTGACAATCCCTGGAGAGGTAGTGATAAGTGCACCACATTGTGCCAATACCACCCTGGAGAAACTTGTAATGTGAGCAAACAAGGATGGGATGGTATTTGGAGTTTCTTCCTGGCATGGAGGAATTTACCTGGCCTGGTCTAATCATTCTCTCCTCTTGGAAACATGGCCTTCATTTGGCTTCCTGCTTTAATTTTTTGGGGGGGAGAGGTATACTGAAGATTGAACTCAGGAGCACTCAACCACTGAGCCACATTCCCAGCCCTGTTTTGTATCTTACTTAGAGACAGGATCTCACTGAATTGCTTAGTGCTTCAGTTTTGCTGAGGCTGGCTTTGAACTCACCATCCTCCTACCTCCGGCTCCCTAGTCATTGGGATTACAGGTGTGTGCACGCCTGGCTTGGCCTTCTGCTTTCTTCCTGTGCTCTCCTCTCGCTGGTTGGTCTCTAGCCTCCTCAGGCTTACTGCATGAATGTCTTCTACATCTGCAGAGCCCCCAAGTAATCTTCTTCACCCTTGACAATTTCTAAAGTGTTGTCTCCTATAAAAGAGACATTTTTCTTGACCTCCAGATTCAAATATCCAATTGCCCTCACTTCCATTTATTCCATCCAAAACAAAACCCCTGATTCTCCATCCCCACCATCCCTTTCTCCCCCGGAGGTCCCATCTCAGTGTGTGATAACTCTGTTCTAATTGCTTGAAGTGAAGCCCTGGGGTTGACTGACTCCGCTCCTGCTACAGTACTGTTCTCAGCAAATCCTGACAGTTGACCTTCAAATGACATTTAAAAAATCTGATTATTCTCACTACTCCTGCATCTTTTCCCTCTTCCCCATCACTGCCACACAGAGCTCTGTGAGGGCTCCCTCTGCCTGTTTTACTTGTTGCCGTGCCCTGGGAATGGTGCCTGGGACTGCATAAGTGCCCAAAAGCTATGTAACGAGGGACTCTTGCCTCCAAGAGTGCAGTGATCCCTAATTCTGGATTTCTCAGCCTTGGCATTATTTGTATGTTGGGCCCATAATTCCTGGTGGCAGGAGTTGTCCTCTGCACCGTAGGATGGTTAACAGCATCCCTAGTGCCCTGGTTTGAGGTGTCCCCAAAAGTTCACTTGTTGGGACCTTAATTCTTCAGTGGGGCAGTGTTAGGAGGTGGGACCTAGTGGTGATGTTTGGGTTGTGGGGTGGACTCTTCATGAATGCCTTTCTCAGATTAGTAATCTCTTATTCTTGTGGAACTGGGTTTACTACTGAGAAATGAGGTTGTCATAAAGTGAGTCTGCCTCCATGTTCTGCCTTGGTGCATCCTCTTCCCTTTCCATTATGAAGGACAGCAGGATGAAGGCACCACTAGATACAGCTGTCTGATCTTGAACTTTGCAGCTTCCAAAACCTTGGGCCAAAATGAATGTCTTTTCTTCATAAATTACACAGTCCTGAGCATTCAGTTATAGCAATGCCCATGAACTAAGACATCTGCTTCTACCCACTAGACGCCAATGGCACCCACCACTTCCCCCATTTGGGATAACTAAAATCTTCTCTAGAAATTTCCGAATGTCCACTAAGTAGCAGAACCACTTTCATAGCTGGTTTACTCTTCACGCTTTTGTCCCCATAGTCTCCAAGTGGCCTGAGTGACATTCTGCACATATAAAACAAGCCATGGCTTCCCATCAACCTAGAGTAAAATCTAAGCACCTAATAGTACCTGTAAGACGTTCTCCCTCGTCCTCTGACCTTAGCCCTGTGCACTGTGCTGTCACAGGCCAGCTCCTTGCTCATCCTTGGCACCCCCCTGCACCTGCCTGCCTCCGGCTTCCGCTCCCCTCTGCCTGGAGCATCTGGTTCCCAGACACCACATGGAACCTCCGGCCAATCTTCACCCTCCCCCTCCTGTGGAGCAACACCCTCCTCCTCCCCTCACATCCATCCCCTACCTGCCTCTGTCTCTCCACAGTACTCACCACCTCTTGGCAGACTAGTGTATCTAGAGCAGTGGCCAGCAGGGCATTAGTGCTTGCAGATGTCTGTGGAGTGACTGATAGATGGATAGTGGGTGTCTACGGAAGACAGTGGGTCTGCAGAGGGCTTCACTCACCTCCTTCATCCTCTGTTCTTGGTTCTCTCTTGACTCTAGTCAAATCACAGGTGGTCCTATCCTAACACTGAACATATGAGCGGAAATCAACAAATGGTATAAAACAAAGCAACATAAATAACCAAAATCCTCACGGGGTATAGCTTCCAGAAAACAGTTTGGACCCAGGCCTCGCATGCCACGATTTGGGCTCTGGTTGGGGTTAGCAGCACAACACACCCATCAGTTGGAGTTGAATTACCTGGGTGCAAACCCTGACTTCATTGCTTACCCCATGTGATTAAGGGTGAGTTACTTTTCCCATCTGGGTTTCATTCCCTTATCTGTAAAATGGAACAATATGAAGACACAAATTGCAGGGCTAATTCCATGTGAATTATACATGGAAAGTGCTTGGACATGTAGTAAGCCCTAGGTCAATGTTTGCTATTATTATCAGCAGCTGTTTATACACTTTTCACGAGGATTTGGTGCCTGGTGATATGTTGAAGCTTTGAAAGTTTCTGCATCAGATTTGTTCATTAATTCCTCATGTATTGACAGCCTACTGTGTGCTTTTCTAGGGACTGAGGATATGTATCAAATCTGATAAATGGATTTTAAAAAATACATTTTGATAAAGATAGTATCCAAGAAAGAAAAAAACAATCAGGTAGTGGCATGTACTATGATAAATGGATGATAATTTGGGGAGGGTGGGGAAGGGGGGCCGCTTTGGGTTTCCTGATTAAAAGTTGTTCTGAATGGAGGGGGGATGGGAATGGGAAAGACAGTAGAATGAATTGGACATAACTTTCCTGTGTTCATATATGAATACACCACCAGTGTAACTCCTCATCATGTACAGCCACAAGAATGGGAAGTCATACTCCATGTGTGTATGGTATGTCAAAATACATTCTACTGTCATGTATAACTAAAAAGAATAACAACCAAAAAAGAAAAGTGGCTTTGAGGCTGTTACCTGAATGACAGAAGGCAGCAGCCAGGCAAACACCTGGAGCCTGAATTTTGCAGGCCCAGTGACCAGCTAATGCAGAGGCCTGAGTGTCCATGGAGGAGCAGAAAGGAGGCAGTGTGTGGATTGGGAAAGGGCAGGCAGAGGGCTGGACTGTGCCCTGGAGGCTGTGGGAAAGGGTTGGGCATTGTTTCCGGTGCTGAAGAATCCCTGGAAGGTTAAACTAGGGGAATGGCCTTTGCAAAGACCTTTCTGGCTGCTGGTGGATCATGGCCTACAGAGACACAAGCATATAAAGAAGGACACTGGCAGAGAGTGGTGACTAGTGACATGTGTGAGAAGTGGAGGTGACTGTGATGGGGTGCTGCTGTGATGCTGGGAAACAGTTCTCAGTTCTGTTATCGACACCGGTATCACACATCCACCAGCATGGTGGTGGGTAACAGGTCTGTCCTTCACCTGCCCTGGGAAGGTGGGTGGCTAATCCCCTTAGCCCTTTGTCCTTTCTTTTTTTCCTCTCTCTGTGGAGGTTTTAATGTCAACTTGTGATTAGTGTAGGAGGAAAAAGGGAGGCAACATTTCCTTTACTTCTAGAATATTCTCCAATGGCTCCTGGAAATATGAAGACAATAAGCTAAAGTGGTGTTAAATTTGAAGAGAGAGAACAATGGCATCTGTGCAAAGGCTGACCAAGACTCCCATACTGACAACTGTCAGATTCTCCACAGCAACAGTTAAAGGCATGTGAACCATGTTTGTTTTAAGAATCTTGGAGAAAACACATAGAGACTTTCTCCGAAGGTTCAAAGTAGAAAGGCCCTCTGTGCTCCTATTCTGCAAATCCCATTACAAATGAAACTTTACGTTTCACATTTAATAAAGAGTCGCTGGGTTGCATGGTTTCCCTTTTGGATTCAGTGACTGAAGGCCAAAGGCTGTTTGTGTGTGGTTTTGCCACTCTAATTAACACCACTGTTTATAAACGTGCCATATTAGGCACCCAGAATCCTTTCTATAATGCAGGAAAGAGGCAAAAGCAGTTGCTAGAAGTTTCTTTCTTTCTGGTCCTTAAGACCTACTCCTGACAATAGGACTCAAATCCTTGAAACACTGATCTTTTGCATACCAAGGTTCCCCCCATTAGTTTATACCAGGTCATTCCTGGGTAGCCTGGTTTGGAATTGCCAGATGGAACTCATCCTGCTCAGTGAACTTAAATTTTATGTGCAAAATGAATAATTTTTTAGTATAAGAATGTCCCCAATATCACATGCGCAGATATTCATTGTACACCTAAAATTCAAAATTAACTGGGCATCTGTATTTTCATCTGCTCAGGTGGCAACCCCAGCGCTGGTTAGGGATGGGTGGGAAGCTCTCCCAGAAGCAAGGGCCACTTAGACCACACATCTTTTTTTTTTTTTTTTTTTTTAATTTAGTTATTTTATTTAAATGCATTTCAAGTCATAGTACAAGACCACACATCTTTTATCTCCTGGGACTGCACATTTCTGGTCTCCTACTCTTTTCTACAAAACTGAACTTGTCAACGTATAGCAAGAGGGTATTGTCACTGGAGTGACTAACTCTCTCTCCTTTCCTGTTTCATGAAAGTCTCTATTATATTCCCATGGCTTTGTTTAGGACATTTTATCCTTCCCTAACTCTGTAGTAGGAGCAATTATTCATCTATCTACCCATTGACCAGCCTATGCATGCATGCGTGCATGCATCCATCCATCTATCCATCCACCCACCTACTCATCCATCCATTTATCCATATACCCATCCATCTGTTTGGACAAGTATTTATAGAATACCTTTTAAGTTCAGACGCCATGTAGCAAATCTATAATCTCCTTAAAAACACATCATGTGGATGATTCATATTCTGTCTTGGGGCCAAATTTTGGGGAATATCTCCAGATCTCAGGAAGCAGCTGTGGTGATGAACAGTACAGCTCTAATTCCAGCATTGCTAGACATGTCCACTTCTACCTCATATAACTCATATGCCACCTGTTGCCCTGGAACCAATGTCAATCTCTGAGATGTGGCATAGGGAAGCCAAAAGCTAGGTAGTACTGTCCTCATGTACCAGTTAGGGAACATTACTATGGTAACAAATGGACCTCGGTAATGTGTATAATCCCACTAGAAGTTTATTTCCTGCTTAGGTTAAAGTTCTGAACAGGGGAAGAGATAGGCAGAGTGGCCCTCCTCAGCATGGTCACCCAGGTATACAGAGTGGCAAAGACTCTACCATCTTTACAAGGTCATTCCAAAGTCCCCAGGCGTCATGGCCATTTCAGCCTGCCAGAAAATGAGAGCATAGCAGAATATGTGGGTAATTAAGACTGGCCTGGAAGTGGCTTGCATTGTTTCCTCTCACTGGACAGCTCACAGGTAGCTTGCTATCTACCTGAGAAAAAAGATACCATCCACGGGTGTTTTAGTCAGTTTTTTCACTGAAGTGACCAAAAGACATGACAAGAACAATTTAGAGGAGATAAAGCTTATTTGGGGCTCATAGTTTCAGAGGTTTCAGTTCACAGATGTGCAACTCTGTTGCTCTGGGCCTGAGGTGAGGCAGCACATCATGGTGGAAGGGTGTGGCAGAAGAAAGCAGCTGAGGACATGGCACCAGGAAGCAGAGAGAGACAGACAGCCCCCTGTCACATGGACAAAATATATACCCCAAAGTCATGCCCCCAATTACCCACCTCTCCAGCCATATACGTCCTGCCTACAGTAACCACCCAGTTAATTCCTATCAGCAAATTAGTGCACCGATTAGGTTAAGGCTCTCATAACTCAATCATTTCACCTTTAACTTTCTTGTATGTCTCACATGTGAGCTTTTGGGGGATATCACATACCTGAACCATAACAATGGGGCTAGCCACGGGGCAACTCCTGGTTGCCAGGGAGACCTGGCTTTGTACTACCATGAAGAAGTCAAGAATGTGGATTTGAGAAACTGGATCTCAGTTTCCTCACTTGTGAAATATTCTATTGATTGCCTCTCAAAGCCTATTGGGAAAATCCTGAGTCCTCCTCATCTCCCTTCCTGCTCATGTCTTCCTTGTAAGGTGGGATGGAAACCCCTGCATCCTAGATGAATATTTAGCTCACTCTCTAGGCTAGGAGCCCTGCCAGTCAAAGGCAAGTAACTATCTTTTTCCCAGGGTCCCAGCACCCACCACAGTGTTTGGCTTGCAAATGCTCAAGACGTGTTAGTTTCCCGGAAATGGAAACAGTACAATTTAGGGCATGTCAGTGCTTGAAATATCCCATCTTGAAAGATGTTCTGCTCCAGGCTGCAGACACAGACAGTTCCAGACTTCCAAACACTGAGCTTCCTGACAGCTTCTAGCCTTGGCTACTGAGTTCCTGGCTGCTGTGGAGGTGCCCTGTGGTTGCCATGGGAACTGGCTACTCACAAAGCGCCATTCTCTGGGGCCCCTGAACTCCGCCCCTCCTCTCTGCTGCCAGTGCCTTGTCAGATGCTGCCATGGGAACTGCCCAGGTGCCAGCACCTCCCTCCAGCCCACCCGGCAGAGTGCCTAGGGCCACAAGGTGGGGGCTGGGCTGCTGGGGCATTGGAGCCACCTTACTTATGGCTGCTTCTATGGAGAAATGCATTCAAGTTCCAAAATGACCAGCCAGGAAATGTACTACAGGAGCACATCCCAGCTAGTTAGAGAATAGTGAGAACCCAGAAAGCAGGCAGAACAGAAAAATGAAAGAGGGATCCATTCTCCTCCATCCTCAGAGTTGCTTTTTGGGTGGTGGGGGTGGTCTGGTCAAATGCTTTGACTCCATTACTGGCATGCTGTGTGGTTGGCAGGGTGATCACCATAAGGATCCCAGACTATGTCCTGGTCCCTGAAGCATTCTCAGAGGGAAGCATCTGCAGAAGATGAGTCCACCTGTGAATATTTTCAAACAATTAACTAGTTTTAGATTTCTTGGATTCATATAAAGAGATGAAAACCCAGGGATGTTTCTCTGACGTTTGACAGAAAACCATCAATCCCAGCACAGAGAGGAAAGACTTGGCCAGATTGACAGGCAGGTGCTGGCTTGGAGCCAGGCCTGGCCAATCAAGACTTTCCTTTCTTTTTTTTTGTGGTGCTAGGGATTGAACCCAGGTCCTTGTGCATGTGAGGCAAGCACTTTACCAACTGAGCTATATCAAGACTTGATGTCTTTCCACTCGGCTGTGGGATGTTAAAGTTAACATCTTTCAAGTCTTTTTTCTCTCATCTCTTGCAGAGAGAAAGGAATACCTATCTTCTGGGACTGGAAAGAATGTGAGTTAAGCTCTTTCACATGGGAAGTGCTCAATCAATGACAGTTACTTTCTGGGGGCAGGCATTTCAACAGTCATGATGTAATTGGTAAAAGCTGTATTGAACTTCTAGATGAAATGCTGGGGGCCCCGAGGAGGGGCATGTAATCACCTAGGGTGGCCAGGGAAATCTTAGAATTGTTCCCAGTTGCTTGTAGAACTCTCAGGTGGGGCTCTTCTGCCTCTCACATCCACTGGGGGTGTGAGGACGTGAGGGTGCTGTGGAGTGAGACTGTGCTGAGGAGCAAGAGAATATGAGCAGTGACTGTCATAGAGACAGTGCACACCCTACCTCTGAACTCCAGCCCAATTCATGTGGGAAGAACCTGGAGACGGAGGCTGTGAAGCCCACTAGTGCACTGAAGCAGAGAGCTGGGCTGCCTAATAGGAAGGTATAGGAACTTCTGGAATATTCTAGTCTATTCTGCAGTGCATTCCCTGTGAGTGAAGCCAGAGGGCAGGGAGAAGTGCACAGGATTCTGCTTGTGAGCAAAATTGGGGCTGCTGATGCATCTGCCTGTAAGGTGTCCCTCTGAGGAGGCCACAGTCATCCTGTAACTGCATCTGGACAGACTGACACCTCCAGAGAGGCCAGGACTACAGGCAGAAGCAAACCCTCTCCCAGGAAGGAGCCAGGCCTACTCTCTACTGTGATTTCTTCCCTGGAAAGTCTGAAGAATGTGAAATGTGGAAAATCAGAACTTTCCTCCCTTCCCCCTCCACAGTTGCCATGTCCTCTTGGAGGTTATCTTTTATGCTGAAGCTGTGGGAAGGCTTTTCTTTCTTGTTCATGAAGCACAATTCCTTGACTCCTGAGTTGTGTCAAGGCCCCAGAGAAGCAAGCCCCGTGCTGAGAGCATTCACATCACCAGCAATAATACTCCACTAGAGTAGTGATGAGCAGGTCCTGACCATTCAAGAATGCTCCATCCCGCAGAACCAATGGCTCTTATTATAGTGCTGGGGAAGACAGGACTGCAAAATACAATAGTGCTTTCAGGGAGCAGCTGGATCTAGTGCCACTGCCTCACCTACCATATAAAACGGTGGAGAATTAAATACTAGTCACTTCCTAGAGCCGCGTGAGGAGGTGACTTATTAAAAAGGGCAGTTCTGGGTCTATTGTTCTGTGGGGACCAGAGCAGATATTCTGCCTCCACTTCTCCATTGAATCCTTTTTCTACCACTCACCTTGGTGGGGGACTGAATGTTGTCACTTGGGCCTTATGCATCCTCTTTAATTGTTGCCTTCCACTTTGGGAACACTGACAAGTGATGATGACCCAGTGGCATTTATCTGAGTCCTTGAAGACTTAAACTTCCTTAGCAGCTGCATCTCGCCAGAGTTTCATCTCACCAAATGTGGCCACTTGGCAGGAGGTGGACAGTGGCTTTGTATATTTTGCATATTTTAATGCACACTTTTAAGTGCTTAATAAATATGGTAAATTCCTAAATAAGAAACAAAAATTCAATCCCTGCCCCCCCAAAATGGGCTTTTGTTACAATGGGGTAGATGCAAGGATCAATTGAATCTGCTGTAGAGGGCAGGAATCAATACCTCATTTTATATCCAGCTGTGCATTATCACAGAGCTTCATTATGTATAGAAAAAAGATATCATTTCCATTAAATATAAAGTCAACTTTATCTGCATTTTGCAAATGTGGATAGTGTGGTAATGAAAAAGAAGGAGATTTGGACATAGATAGGTCATGGTTTGAGCTGGGATAGAGGTCTTGGGAAAAGCTTAGGTGTTCAGATACTGTGACCCATGTTCTACTGTCCTTTTTCTGTCATCCAAGCAAGGCTTATGGACGGGGATCAGACTGACTCTGGTGCACACCTGCAGAGCCCTAGGGTCAGGCAGTGGGGTGCTGGGGCAGGGAGCCCCTCAGAACAGTGCTTGCCTCCACTCTCCAGGGGCCTGCTGAGGCTTCTGGATCTCATTAGGTCACAGCTGCTCGGCAGCCTGGACCCCAGAGTGTGCGCCTGGTTTCCATCACTTGACTGTTGATTTGGCCTGTAATCATCATCAGAGGGCACATTCCAGGTTCGTGGTTTAAGAGAAAAGCATACTTGAGCCTACAATTGGGGAGGCGTTCTGCTTTGAGCATTTAATGATCCTCTGAGGCTCAGCAGCGCCCCTCCTTCTGTCTGCATCTGACTGTGCCTGTAGCTCTCATTTCAGAGGCAGGCAGGCAGGATTCCTGGAGGGCATGTGCCTCGCACCCCACCCCCCCAATCTGGATCCACCTAAGAGCTAAAAAGTGCAAACCATGGCCAGATGAATGTGTGCTGTGTTGTTTGTGATGGAGATCCCCAGGGAGTCCTTGGGCTCTACATCTTTATTGGAAACACCCAATAAACCGCTGGCCTGAAGGCTCCCCGTTGTTTTAGTGCAGGGGAGCCTCCTTTAGGAGGTTTCAATGCAGCCTCCTTTAGGCTGTCATGGTTCTTTGACCACACTGCTGCTTGTAATCCCCCACTACATGTGGCTTCCAACCCCCAGCCTGTACCCACAGAGCCAGCTGGAGTCAGAGAAGGCTCTGGTTTGCTCCCTGTGTGCAGGGGTGACTACCCCACTCTCTTCTGTCCACAAAGATGACACCATCATTAGGGATGGGGGATCAGCTGTGCCCAGCCAGGTCCGCAATCCCCCATGTGAAACTTTGAGCTGGCTAAGGCTCAAGGGGTACCCACAGCAAAAGGGCAGCTTGTCTTTGAGCGAAGCAAAAGCCCTCCACATCTCTCTACATTGTGAGCAGCCTATGTAGGAACAACTAGCTATCTGATAATCATGAAGCGGCAGGATTTCTATTGGCCAGATAACCAGAAAATTAAGGTTTCTGAGTTAAACAGCTTTATAAGAGAAAATATATATTTTAGCTACAGGGAGGCCCAGTTATTGCTGAAGTGCAGAGGAGGCTGCTGCTGACTCACAGAGGGTGACTTTGTGGCTGAGCTCTGCGGAACACAGACGAACTCGGTGGACACATGCACAGAGGACCAGCATGGGCTGTGGGGGCCGGCGATAAACAGGGCTGGCTCCCGGCATTTAGGAATCTGGGGTCAATTAGAGATCAGTGATGCCAGAGGATTTAAAACAATTGCAAGCAACAGGATGAGATCTGGTTGCAGGGTGCACAGATTCAACTGTAATGTCCCTGAATTAAATCAGTGTTCCACCCTTGGCAAAGCCTTTTCCTCAACCAGCAGGATTGCCGATAGTCAAGGCTTAACCACTGGAGATGGTGATGGCCAATGACCTTGGCTTTGGATGTCAAAACCAAAGTATTTGGTGGGGGCTGTATGTTTGAACTTCTGATGAACAATGGAATCTAATGTAATCTGATTTCACCCACACCTCCCATTTTCAACCTGCAGGTTTCCTTAATTCTTGGACAGACAAGAGAGTTAGGTCTTTAGCTATTCTCTCATCATTTCTCATTGTTGTGTCCGCCCGGCACAATGTTCACTTGATGCAAAGGCTGAGTTTTGAACTGCAGGCATCAGTGATGTAGCAGAGAGGGGAGCTGAGAAGGGAGGAGAAGAGGGGCTGGAAATTGACTTAAGGAAGTGGAAGGGACAAGTGGGAACTCTTAGGCAGAAGGAATCAGAGGAAGCTAGGGACAGGGACCAAGAAACCCAGGCAGGGGCACCCGTGAGAGTGACAGAGCCCTGGAAGGCCACATTCCACCGCAAGCTGGCATGCATGCCCTTCAGTTGGTTTCCTGGCTCAGAGTGAGTCCTCAGAGTTCTTCTACCTGACCTCCTCCTTGGGTGGAACTGCCTTTGGTCCCCCAACTCCAGGTTCAAATGGGGACTGTCATCTCTTTCCCAATCTTCATGCCACTGGCCACAGTCTAGTAAATGGAGGAAACCTGACCCAGTTACGCTGACCAGGGTCCTTCCCTAAGATTTGTCTGACCTGCAGCTGACGGGAATAGGGTGTTCTTTCTCAGGGAAGGAGAGAAACCTAGAAGCTGTTGATGGTTGTGTTGGCCAGTTTTCTATGACTATAACAAATGCCCAAGATGATCAATTTATAAAGAGAAAAAGGTTGTTTTGGCTGACAGTCTTGGGGCTTTCAGTCCACAATCTCTTTGTTGCTTTTGGCCTGTGATGGCATATCATGGCAGGAGTAAAGTAGAGGAGCGAGACTGCTCACCTCCTGGCCAGGAGAAAAAGAGAGGGGGAGAGGCTGAGGTCCCACTACCCCAAGGACACCACCTTAATGACTTGAAGACTTTACATTAGGCCCTGCCTCTTAAAGTTTCCATCACCTGCCACTTGGGCCAGCCCCTTACATGCGGGCCTTTGGGGGTTATTTAAGATCCAACAATAGTAATGGTCATGATTCCTGCATCTTGGGAAAAAGAATCCACCACACTTGGTAAAAATAAAGCCAAAATGCAGAGAGAAACATATGGTAAGAGCAGCTGGAATGTTCTGTAGGAATCTGAACCCTTACGCCACAGTTCCTGAGGCCAGGCCACCCTTGCCATCATGTGACTGATGAGCCCTCTTTTTACACTAACAGTCTTGATATTATACTGTTTCTTAGCAATCTACATTAGAATGTCATTACTGGGGCACAATTTTTGGCACTTGTTCAGTTTAGCAGCTCTGAACACGTAGGGGTGGACTTGGAAAGAAAACTTTGAAGACTATGACTATCAATAGTCATGGACTTAGCAAGCTCCTAAGGCTTGCTAAGTGCTCAGACAAGTCTTCACTTCATACCATCACCCATTCAGAAAACAGGCACAAAGAAGTGTTAGTTCCATTTGCACTTATTGAAACATTTGCCAGGAAAAGCTAAAGGCATCAAAGAAAGATCAACTCGAGATGATCTCATAGCCTTTGTGAAGGCTGGGTTTGTTGTCTTTATGGGGTTGGCAACCAGTAACCCCATCTCCAGTGAGAAGTAATCATGAGTGGTTCAGACCAGATCAGATTTCCCTGTTCTTTCCATCCATCGTACCAGTTTTAATTCCGTTCAACGACAATGATTGAACACACTGGCCATCTGAAGGTAAGTCCCAATCTTATAGACACATTAGCATTCTTAACACATGGACTGCATCCTATTGTTCAAAAGCCCTTCAGCAGACTCCCCCTCCCACAGAGGCCCTCTGACTTAGTCCATTTTTGTGTTGCTTTAACAGAATACCACAGACTAGGTAATGTATAAAGAGAAGAAATTGATTTCTCATGACTCAGGAGGTTTGGAAGTAAAAGGTGGAGGACTGGCATGTGGTGAGGGACTTCTTGTTGCATCATCTCATGATGGAAGGCGGAAGGGCAAGAGAGGGCTGAACTTGCTTGTGTAATGTGCCCGCTCTTGTGACATTAATCCTTCATGAGGGCAGAACCCTCATGATCTAATCATGTCTCGTTGGGTCCCACCTCCCAACACTCTTACATTGAGGATTAAGTTTCCAACACACGAACTTTGGAGGACACACATAGATCATAGCATTTTCAGAAGAAATCTTAATCTGAAGCAGCTTTCAAAGCCCTGTGTGACCTCTGGCACCTAGCCTGTTCACCATCACTTTCACTGACACCCAGAGGGAAATCTGTGCTCCACCCACCCACATTGAGACAGTCCTACCACTGGTTCCAGCCCAACTACACCCAACTCACCTGTTAACTCCACACTCAGGTCCCTTCTCCTTAAAACTTCTCCTCATCCAACTCCACTGTATCTTTTTATAGTATTTGTTTTTAAACTTTCTGGAATAGGAACTTCCATGTTTGTTTTAAACTACAGTCCCATTGTATATCTGGTTGTCCCTACAAAGACTATACTTCTTGCATCTGCCAGCAACTATGTCAAGAGTGGAGTGTCCCTAGAGCAGCAGAAAGGGCGAGGTGTGTGTCTTGGTTATGAGCTCTCAGCAAGCTGCTCCACCCCCTGCTGTGGAGGCCACTTTTGGGTACTGCTCCTGTCTCCTCTTGTCTGCCTGATGGCCTCTGCTGTCTGCATTCCTTAGCTCAAAGCTGGCCTCACCAGAGTGACCTCAGCTCACCTCTACTCCCCAGCAGTCTTCCTCTGAACTCCCCTCCAATCCTGGGCATGCCTCTTGTCACCTGGGCTGTCACCTGTTCTTGCTGAGATGTCTGCTCCCCCACCTGCCAGGAGCTCCTAAGGTCAGGTAGGCCACTGAATTCCTCTTGGGCTCCCATGATCTTGGTAAATAGAACTTTACACTCCTTCATGTAACCAATATAGAGATGAAGCGGACATGCCTATACCCCAGGACAGGATCTCCACAGCAAATCCCAATAGAAATAGAATTCTGCGGTAATAGTAGTATTGACGGACAGCCTAGCCAGGTGCCTGGGCCTGTTCTGAGCTCTTTGTGAATTCACTCATCAACAGCACCACACTTGAGGTAAGGTTGTTCATCATTTCCATCTCCAGAGTCCAGTGTACCAGCCATGGCACTCTGGAACCTCTTGCTATCATCTCCATTTTCAAGATGAATTAGCTTACTATTGTGGCTGTGGTAAGTTATGGCAAATTAGTGGCTAGAAAGAACACAAACTCTTTATCTCACAGTCCTGAAAAGCCTCAAATCTGGCCGTTAGCGGGGCTGCATTTCTTCTAGGGGCTCCAAGTTCATGGTGGATCAAGGATCTCTATGGCCTTTTGCAGCCTTTAAAAGCCCCTTGGTCTTCTTGGCTTAATACCACCACTTCCTTCATTGCATCCTTTATGACCAGCTGTAACCCTCCAACCTCCCTCTGTTAGGCCCCTTATGTTTATACTGTGTCTGCCTGGAAAATCCAGAATGATACTATCCTATCTCCAGGCCTCTGGCTTAATCACATCTACCAAGTCCCTTTTACCATGTAAGGTGACCTACTCCCTGGCTCCTGGAATTAGGACATGGACATCTTTGGGAACCATTGTCCTATTATAATAAGTAAAACAAGAAATACAGAAGCAGTTCATGTGGAAATGTGCTGAGAAATACAGATCACTTTATATTTAGAAGATACTAATAATTTTCCCCACGGTATCTAGCCCTTGGTTGCTGCTCAATAAATACTTTTGAGTTATTGAAGAGTTATGAAAAGTAAGATGAATTGTCCCAGCTACCAGTTAAAATAATCTTCTTAGAGATTTAAAAATGCAGTTGTTTATTATCTCCAAATTCTGGGAGTACTCTTATTCTTATTTGTTTATGATCTTGTGAATATTGGAGTATCATTGAGTCATTAGTTATTCCTCAGTTGATCTCTGTGAGGCAGTATAACCATATTTACTATCTGCAGAAACAAAGTCATATCGACTATCTTTGACTGAGAAAGTATTGTATTAAGTCTGCAGTAAAAACAATGATTGGATGCTTCCTGTCACAAAATAGGAATTGGAAATTTGAAGTTTCCACTCCCTGGCCAGACTCCATCTGTTCGGTTACCCAGCTGGCATTTATAGAGTGTCTTCCATGGATTATGTCCTGGGCACATACTGGAGGAACATAGCTGAACAGAAGATTTATCTTCTGATGGGCCAGTAGTTCACAGGGGAACAGACAGATAAGCTGACAATTGACACTACACGAAAAGAGTGGACACGGTGGAAACAAGCAGGTCGTTCTTGTTTTAGTGAGTTTTTGTGTCACCAAAATAACTAACAAGAACAACTTAGAGGAGGGAAAGTTTATTTGGGGCTCCTGGTTTCCAAGGTCTCAGTCTGTAGATGACCGACTCCATTGCTCTGGGTCCAAGGTAACCAGCACAACATGGGAGAAGGGCCCAGAGGAAAGAAAGCTGCTCAATTCATGGTGGGGTCAGGAATAAGAAGAATCGGGGAAGGGTTACAGGCAAGAGAACCCTTCCAGGGCAGGCCCCCAGTGACCCACCTCCTCCAGCTACACCCCACCTGCCTATAGTTACCACCCAGTCAGTCCATTCAAACTAGGATGGACAGATTAGGTTACAGCTCTCACAGTGCAATACCTTTAGCTCTGTATATTCCTGCATCAGCACAGGAGCTTTTGGGGGGACACCTCATATCCAAACCCGAACACTACCGATGGCCTGGTGGTGTGTAGGGAGGGGAAGTGCCCTGAAGCTGCAGGGCTCTGAACAGACCTTTTAACCTCCAGAGGAGACTGAGGGACAGTAACACAGCTGCGGAGTGGTCAGGGGAGCAGCATGCTGCACTGGTAAGCCCCGAGGCCACACAGGGAGCAGAAGAGAATGCCGGGAAGGATGGGCCAGGAGATGAAGGCCGAGTGGCCTCATCTCTGCTGTAAACGGCTTCCTGGGTCCTATTCACTGCAGGCAGCATCACTTTATCCTGGGTCACTGTTTTCTTTTTCCTCTCATGTCTTCCCATCCCCTTGGGTCTTAATAAATATAGAATGTGAAATAAGACAGGATGTCTTTCACCAGTGGGCATCAGGCATTGCACCAGACCAAGGCTTTGCATCTGCCCTAGTATTGGAACCCAGAGGTATTCCTTGTAACACGAGCCTTCTCCCCAGGCTTATGGCACTCAGTCTCTGAGTGACGTTGCCGACGGGGCCCTGAGCATGGAGTCCCTTTTTCCATAGATACATTCCCCAACCCTGGCTTCATCCCTAGTGCTGACACTGAGTAGCTATAGAATTCAGAGCAGATCATTTAACCTCTCTGAGCCTCCCTTTCTTGGTGACAATAACAGTCCCTTCTCTGGCTGTTGTAAGGATCAAAAGACACAATGTATGTAAAGTTCTCAGCCCAGCTCCCGGAGCTTAACGGGCACACAAGCAACAGTGCCAAATGCTTTCACTGGAAATTCTGCCCAAGAGAAGCTTTAATTACAGTTGCTTTCTTTCTCTCAACTCAAGGATTTGCTTTCCAAGACAATTAACAGACCAGAGAATTCTGCTACCTATCAGCCACTGGTAGCCAACAGACTCCTGACGTTGGCACAAACATCGTCTCTCGGAGCCGGGACACTTAGGCAGGTGCCAGCTTGTGGCTCTGTGGCTCCTGGTGCATCCAGATCCGTGACAGTTACACAAGATGTGTGCTTAAATATTTACCATGCTCAGAGCCACCCCAGCATGGTGGGGCTCAGAAGAAAATCCGAGAAGCAAGACGGTTTTGGCACGGACCACTCCTAGCTTGGTGGAGCATATGCCTGGAGGGGAGGTATCCTCAACAGACGGGGCAACCTGTTGCTTTAAAAAATTAACAATAATGGTTTCCACTCGACCCAGGAATGAATTAGGCAAGTCTGATTCCTTGTCAAACTCAGGCATTTAGAATGGTTCCCCGGTACCATTTCCCCCAATTGCTCAAGTGTATACCTACATTCCCAGTTGGATACACCTGTGAAATGCCAGAAGGGACAGGAAGGAGCAGACATGTTTTAGTCCTAGTTAAGCATCTGACACAAGCTTTTTTTTTAATCTAACAAATGCTGTGGGAACATTATACCATCATTCTTCTTCTTATTTATATATATTTTTTGATACTGGGGATTGAAATCAGGGATGCTTAACCACTGAGCCACATCCCCAGCCCCCGCTTTTTAAAATTTTTTTTTTTTTAAATTAGAGACAGGGTCTTGCTGAGTTGCTTAGTGCCTCACTACGTTGCTGAGGCTGGCTTTGAACTCATGATCCTCCTGCCTCAGCCACTGGGATTACAGGTGTGTGTCACCACACCTGGCTACTTCTTATTATTTTACAGATAAGGCAAACTGGCTCAGAGAAGGTAAGCAACATTTCCAACATCATACGGCTACAAAAAGCAGGGCCAAGATTTGACTCTTGTCACCTTACATCTAACAGCAAGGCATAGTGGGAACACTAATTCAAAAATGTCCCAGTATCCTTTCAAAAGTCTTTCCAAGGAGATGGGCCCTGAAGGGGTCCCACAGTGGCCAAGACGCCCTGGCTTCGTTTGATCATCAAAGGTTGGGCATTCCTTCCAATAAAGGAAGCCCCAATCCCTGTGCCTCCCTATCAGTTTCTTCCACTGAAGATGGTTCAGTGCCTGGCTAAGGTTATAAATAGGACAGGATCAGATCCCAAATACCAACCAGGCAGGCCGGGGAGGCTAAGGCCTTCTCCAGGATGACTGTGGTCTTCACAGAGGGATTCTACTCTCTTGCTTGGACCTTTGCCAAGAGCAAAGTAAGAATAGTGGCCACTTACACAAGATTTCCAGAACTGGAGCTGATGGGAACAGCCTGCACCATGGGGAGGGGGTCCCTGAAGGTCCCCTGTGGCCTCAGGTTAGCCGATCCTGTGGAATCCAAGATCTTCACACCTACAGTGAAAGGCTTCATCTCAGTGGGGCAGAGACAGGCAAAGGATCCCTTTTAGGTGTCTTTCCGGAATGAAGACCCACCTCCCCTGCTACAATTAAAAATTCTGATTTCATAGTGTTGGTGCTGGTGCTTGAGGTAGCATTTTAAACAGGTTTTCTCTGCCTGAGGATTTTGGTACAGGAGGTATGGGGCTGCATTCTGAAAACTGCTTTCTCTGACTACGCAGCTTCCCTGGCATCTCCTTCTGGCCACAGCAGTACTTCTTACAGCCCTTTGGAGGTCTCAGGGTATGTGCTGGAACACATGTCCACTCCCAAGTCAACAAGCATTTTGTCTTTGCCCACAATCACACTATGGAGGGCACCATTGCCTCAGGGAAAGGGTGCTTCCCGGACAGTGTCCAGAGAACATGCCTCAACATGTCTCCTGCCCCCAGATCCCAGAGAGGTGGCTTGTAAAGAGATGGATGGGAGTGCCCAGAACAGGATGGCTCCCTGCAGCTCTGTCCCCCAAAGGGTTAAGAGTCTCCCTGGAAATCTGGAATCCAAGGAGTTAATTTGAGCCCTTGAGAAACAGGGTCTCTTAGGTCAGGACTGCACCTCCTGAGCACCCTAGGACTGTGTGTCCGGCCCTGGGCACTGCAATCCTTGTGCTGTCTCTCCCTACAGTGACACCTGCCCTCCCAGTGAGTCGTCTCAATTGCTAGGAAAAAGAACACTATTCCCCTGAGAGATACACAGGAGGAGGGAGAGG
This sequence comes from Geosciurus inauris, assembly GCA_004024805.1. Taxonomy (NCBI): domain Eukaryota; kingdom Metazoa; phylum Chordata; class Mammalia; order Rodentia; family Sciuridae; genus Geosciurus; species Geosciurus inauris. The sequence continues at coordinate 52,539 of PVHX01002928.1, forward strand.
GGTGGGAAAGGGGAAAGGGGACAAGAGGGGAGGGGGATTGGGAGGGAAAGGGGGAGGGGGAGAGGAGGGCAGGGAAATAAAACCTTAGTGAGTCTATACATTTCTGAATGTTCTGAAAAGGAAAAAAAAAAATAATAGTAATACACAAATGCATAAGCGAGTGATTCAAAGTATTTCCTCTTAAAACAGGAGAAACCGGACAGCTAAAAAGGAGCAATGACTGCCATCCCCTCACCGCTCCCATTTCCATTTAGATTCCGTATTTCTCTCTTGGTCTTTCAGGGTTATAACTGTGATCTCTCTGACTAATAAGAAACTCCATTAGGCCCCTTCTTTATGAAGGGAATTAATGACTTTGTAAATTTAGTGCTTTGTAAACATAGGGAAAGCATTTGCCCAGGCTTGGTGATTCCTTGGCAGGGCAGGAGGATGGATGGGGAAGGCAGGGTTTCCACTTGACCTGCTGGAGATGTCCCTACTTCCCCCCAGCTGGCTGCTGCCTTTTGTAAAGCCAGGTCCCTCAGTGTCCAAAAATCCCCAAGAAGTTGAAGGGAAAGCAGGAGGGGGATAAGAGCCAGGGAGAATGACATGCATCTGCTGAGTTGGAAAAAAAATACCATTTGGTGAAATTTTCAATTATAAAGGCATATTTCAACTGAAAAAGTGTACATCATTGGAGAGTCCAGCTTTGGTCCTGTGTTAGAGAAATGGGTTGTATATACAACGTGAGCTCCCAGACTAATGACTTTCTTTGTTTTTTAAAGCTTTTTAGGCCTGGCCAATGATATAAAATGCTTGAAAGTAAAAAAAAAAACTAAGAGGAGAAGCATTCAGGAGGAAGCATGGGAAGGGGGGGTCCCAGAGTCAGGATGTTGGGTTTCGTTGCTGGTGTAACTAAGGAAAGTTACTCCTGCGTAGCGAAGTGAAGCTGGTGGAAAGAGCTCTTTAATAAAATCATGTCATTTCCAGAGGATTTGGAGACCAGGTGGTGTCTTCCCACTTCTTTTCTCTTTGAGAAAACCACGGCATCAGTTTAGTTCCACATCTTTGAAAGTTGATCAGCTCCACCTGGGGACTTGGGCTATGGAACTGTCATGGACTGACCCAGTGAATCCATTCAACCCTCCCCAGCATCTTGGTTTTCATGTTTGTATTCAACAAATAATATCAAGATCTCACTGTGTCTTAATTTGGGGGCAAATATTTGAAATTCAGAAATTGAGGGCTTCAGAAAGTCTCTAAATGCTAGTAATAACTGCAGCCCAAATATGTTGTGTTGGGAATAAATGAGCTTTTAAATCATCATGCTGTGGCTTTCTGATTGTTTATTGGCATATGTTTGAAAGCATTTGCCAGATTAATGGAGTGGTATTGCTGTTTTGTGTTTGTCAAATTTTTGTTACTGTGACAAAATACCTGAGAAAATCAATTTAAAAGAGGAAAGGTTTATTTTAGCTCATGGTTCCCAAAAAGGAAGGGGCTGAAATCCCAATATTCCCTTCAAGGGCATGACCCCAACAACCCAACTTCCTTTCACTAGGCCCCATCCCTAAAGTTTCTACCATCTCCCAATAGTGTCAAGGGCTGGACATTGAGTCTTTCACATGTAGGATTTCGGGAGACAATCAAGATCCAAATCACAACAGTGATACTTATGCCCCTGGACCAAAAATGTTCAAATTTGGAAACCTCTGAGTAATTAGGATGAATTTTCTGAAATTAGAAAATCAGGAAAATAAAGCTTTGTGTACAACATGCAGAAGTGAAAAGTCTAGAAGGCACTAGTTTTGGGGTGTGTAAGCCAAAATTAAGAGACAGAATAGAAAATGTCACCACTTGGGAAGCCCGGCAGAGACTTTGAAAATTCCCTTTTGCAAAAGATTGCAGGTAACAAGTACTCATGGACACTTTAACGTAATGTAAGGCCACAGAGAAGATGTCTCTGATGTCTGCTTTATTTTATTTGTTCCACTCTATTCCAGAAAGAACTTAAGGTAGTTTCCAAAGGAGGAAATACACAATATAAGTTAAATATATACTAAAAACAGTAGCAAGAGAAAATGGAAAAGCAAGCATAGTCACATAATAACACGGGGCCAGAGTGATATAAAGAAAAATGAAAGATCTATCATGCAGCTTTACATACTTCCTTCCAACGGGTCATGAGTTTGACTCTGCAAGTTAACAGAGTAAGGGAAACGGATGTGTGTTTAGCATAAAAGCAGATCAATTGCTCCAGAGACCACTATTTTTGGAACCCAGGAAAGAGAGATATTTCTCCTGCGGGACCCTCCCCACTATTTGTGTAATGTACTAAGCCACAACCCTAATAGCATCCTGTATCTGATGTGGCCTCCTGCAGTTCAGAGTTTAGAACTGCGGGTCCTACTTAGGATTTTAATTTTCTTTTCTCGGTGCATAGTCATAATAGAACACCCCAATTCCTGTATAGATTCTGCTTGAATTCTGGTCTGCTTTGGTTCAGGTCTTTCAGGACAGAGCCCCTTTGCTGCAGAGGCCTGCCTGCTGCAGATCTCAAGCAGACTGTATAGAAAACATCAATAGGACCAGATGTTTCAGTCTGCACATTGTAACTTGCATTTTGACAAATACAAATATTCATCTAAGATCAGTAAGACAAATTAGTATGAGGCAAGATCACCTGCAGTGACTGAGTATCTGGGCACTGCACCCTCTTCCAGCGCTGGGGATGGAACCCAGTGCCTCCTGCATGCCAGGCAAGTGGACTACCCCTGAGCTACACCTCAGCCCGGGACACTAAACCTTTGGAAGCCCGTCACCCTCAGCCTGTCCTGGGCAAGGGTCAACTCTGCTGCATCTTTGCACACTTAAGACCTGTCCCAGGTCTACTCACACAGAATGGGCATTTTATTTGTAAATTGCAACCACTCTATATTCTATCCTAGATGTTTTCTCACTCTGGCTAGACACACTCAATGTTTGATGCTATGTGGACAATTTTTCATATTAAAGAATAAATAATCCTTTCCCTTTGATAGGAGGCAAGCGCCTCCCCCGCCATGAGGGCATATTGACAGCAGCCTTCTCATTCAAGGACAATTAAAAACCTGGTCCCCTCACGTGGTGCTCCCGCGCGGTGCTCCTGAGTAGGCAGGGCGGACGCGCCATCTAGTGGCTGCTCCCGGAACGTCCGCAAGCGTCGCTCCTGTGGGCTACCGTGGCCTGGGGGTGATCAGCACAGGCACGCTAGAAGTTAACCAAGCAGCCGCCGGGACTCTCGTTCCTACCTTACACCCTGGGAGAATCTTTCCGTGAATGTGGTTGCAAAGGTGCCTGGGCTGATGGGGGCATCGAGCCTAGGTAAGAAACCCTTCTAGTTAAGAGGTGACATAATCTTCTGGACAGAGCCCCTTTGCTGTGGGGGCCTCTCCGCGGCAGACGCCTTGTCCTTGAAATCTGCCAGAGAGATGTGTCTCTACTCCTAAGCCCCACAAGCCCTGGGACACCCTTTGCAGCCTGGCTCCTCACTTAGGTACTGGTAAGTTTCACTTGTCTCCTGCCATCCAGCTTCTGCTCTGGCAGAATTCCCGGGGCAAATAGGAGGAGCCCTGGGGATGCCCCTCTCCAAGTCCTCAGGAAGACCCGCTCTACCACTTCAACATCACTGTGAATTTAGTAGGTTTTTTGTAAGGAAGTTGGCGACTTACCCTCCTGTTTATAATAGGATTTTCATGATAAAACAAATTCTGCTTTCCCAACAAAGATCAATATATATACAATCCATTCCTAAGGTAAAGATTTCCCTTGCTTACAACTTCTCTGTCCAGTGTGACCCCGTAGTCTTCTTCCCTGGGTCAAGGTGGAGACCTGGCAGCTGGGGAAAAGGGCATAGTTTCTAAGTTGGTGATGGGAGACTCCTGGCTTGTCTTAGCCTGGGCCTCTAATAGTATTCAGATCTGCCTGGGCAGGTAGGATAGGTGGGCTATGTTGCAGGCCCAGAGACTCTCTTCCAGAAAGGACTTGAGGCCCAGCTATAAGGAATTGGGTTGGCTAACAGCCTTCTGATGTAGGCTCCTCAGACTAAGCCTCAGTTTTCAAATAGGGGTGCTCTGCTGAGGATGGCCCAGGCCGGCGTCAGGGCAGGGTAGGTGCACACAGGCCTGCCATGTCTGCCCAGCACAGACCTCCTCTACTGTTGCTCTGTGCTCCTGAGTTCCCTGCTGGGCTACTGGCTTCTCCCCTTTCCCTTCCATAGGAGTTACTCAGTTATACACCCTCTGCACCTGTAACTTCTTTTCTGGTCCTTTCCTTGAGGACCCTCCCCAATGGGCTGACTCAATCTATGGAGGTCAAGATCGAGAACTAAGGGTTCTTCCCAGGATTTGTACCCAGGAAGCTTTGCGTTAGGTTTAGAGTTTCTGACGTGAGCAAGGGGAAGAGAATGGGGCCTGCGGTGAGAAATAGGGGCGCTAGGGATGAGGGGATAGTAACAGAGCTTCAGGCTTCCAGAGAGAAGGGCTAATTCTAATTTCTACTTCAGATCTGACCTATAGCCCAGCCTCCCAGCCTCGTGGATTCAGTGAAAACAACCTGGAAGTACACCGAGGTCCTACGGGCCAGCTGTCCGGACACGGTAAGGCCTTCAGAAGACAGAGCAACTGCCTTGGCAATGCAGGTGGCCTTGGCCGCAGAGGTAGTGCCATCACAGAGATTGGGTGGGCACCATGCTATCTAGAGATGGTCACAGCGCCCTCCGAGCACTGGATGCAAGACCTTCCTGCATCTTTGCAGGCTGTGGATACCACTTAACACTGTCCAGCTGGAGAGAAAAGAGAAAGCAGCAAGGAGGTGGCCTCTTCTTGGGCCAGGATGCAGCTCAGTGGTAGAGCACTCGCCTAGTATGCACAAGGCGCACACAGGCCTGCCGTGTCTGCCCAGCACAGACCTCTGGGTTTGTGAACCCTTAATTCTCGATCCTGACCTCCATACATTGAGTCAGCCCTTCGGGGAGGGTCCTCGAGGCTCTGGTTTTATACTCAGTACTGAAAAAAAGAAAAGTGGCCCTCTCTCCAGTGGAAACTCCCCTCCCTCTTGCCAAAATAATTGGCACAGGTTTTCAGGGAGTTGATGTTTTCCATTAGAAGGTGGAAACAGGAGCCAGAAAAACCAGATTATGCAGGAATGAGAGGTAGACACAGAGCACTACTTATATCCAGGTGCTGTTTTACTAACTCATTTCATCTGTATACAACCCTTGGCTTATGGTCTCAACATTATTCTCATTTTATATTCAAAGAAAGTGATGCACAGAGAGGTTTAGTAACTTGTTGAAGACACATAGCTTAAAAGGAGAAGAGCTGGGCTTGGAGTCCAGCTAAGGAGGCACAAAGGACTGTGTTCTCTATTTCCACGGGGCTGACTGGGCTTGCTAATGCCCAGGAACTCAGACTCTGGGGTCTGAGAGCTCTGGGTTTATTCCCAGACCTTCTTCTTACTAGTTGTATGATTTCAGGTAGGTTTCATTCCTCTCTTTGACTCAGTTTCCTAAACTGAGTGTAAAATGCTCATAAGCCTATACTATGTGATGCACCAGGTTTCCACGAGCTAATGACGTCAACAGTTTTTTGGGCATACAGATAATGCTCACTGCGACATTGAATTATATATGAAATCTCTGGATGGGTGCCACCCACAGAACTCCAAGTGGCTTCTTTATAGAACTTTCTGCCTCAAACTCCCCAGACCAATCTGCACCAGCCCAACCACACCAGGCCTTGAGACAGGAGAGATGTGTCCAGTACTGGGGAAGCCTGGCAGGAGCTGTTTTCTGGTGGGATCTTGCTGGACCTGGGCCCAAGGCTTTCCAGCGCTCCTGGTTGCCCTGTATTCTGTTTTCAAGGGGTTTACATGCTGGCAGCCTGCCCAGGTCCCTGCACATTCCTAGCAGTGCTCGAATCAATAATGCCCTTGTTTTCCTCCGAGGCAGCAGGCAGGCTGTGTGGGAGAAGGTTGACGGCCTGCTGTCATCCTGCCAAGCAGTCTGGAAAGCCAGAGGGAGCATGAGCAAGCCAGGTCTGCCAGGGAGGACATGCTTGGTGTAGGGCCGCCTGCTTGACATCAGCTGCACCCTGGCACTTACCACGGACCGATGAGGAGGAGCAGTGCCCGCCTTGTAGAAGGATCCCTGCCAGTAGGTTAAAGCATGTGATTAATACAGATCCAACCAACAGGAAACGTCTCTGCTCCACGTTCTTAGTGTAAAACAAAAGGCACTCATATTCACAAATACTGAGCATCCATGATAGAAAAATATTCTTCCAGGCAGAAAGAAGAGAGGATCGGTTCTCAACTCAGAGAAGAGAATAAGGATTGTGAGTGCAGGCAGGGCCTATGGTGATGGTAGAAAATAGGTGTACCTGTCTTAAAAACACAATATGGGATAATTAGAATCACAGTGTAATTTCACTTATACTTGGAGTTCTGTTATGGTTGAGATATACACCCCCGCAAAAGCTCCTGTGATTGGATTATGAAAGCTGTGACCTGATCAGTCCATCCCAGTCTGAATGGATGGACTGGGTGGGAACTCAAGGCAGGTGGGGCATGGCTGGAGGAGGTGGGTCACTGGCACTGTGCCCTGAGGTGCATCTTCCCTGAGACCCCTTCCCCTCTCTCTGCTTCCTTCCTGGCCATTAGGACTGGAGTAGCACTCCTCCGCCATGTTCTTACGCCATGATGTTCTGCCTCACCCTGGGCCCAGAGCAATGAGGTCTGCAGACCATGGACTGAGCTTCTGAAATTGAGCCCAAATAAGCTTTTCCTCCTCTAAGTTGTTCTTGTTGGGCATTTTGGTCACTGTGCACAGTGGTGTAAACCTAACTAATACATGTTTCATCTCATAGGATCAACAAATACTCAAAGGCCTTGGATGGAAACTTTTCTTTAATAAACCAAGGGCAGTAGAGAGGCTGAGACAGGAGAATTGCGAGTTCAAAGCCAGCCTCAGCAACAACGAGGTGCTAAGCAACTCAGTGAGACCCTGTCTCTACCTAAACCCCCAAATAGGGCTGAGGATGTGGCTCAGTGGTCAAGTACCCCTAAGTTCAATCCCTGGTACCAAAAAAAAAAAAACCACCCAACAACCTAGGGCAAAATATACATGTGTGCACATGCACACACATGTATGTGTATGTATAATAAGTATATAACATCTATATATGCACATGTATGCATATCCAGATATATGTATATGTATTTATTGTTAATATTATATATATTATTATTCTGTAATACTGGGCATCAAGCACAGTGTCATATGCATGCTAGGCAAGACATTTACTGCTGAATCACATCCCCAATCCAGGTTTTGACATCTTAATGAACTTTATAAGCCATGATTTCCTCCATTCATGCCTGAGCTGGAGGCATGAGCCACTGAAGACTAAAAATAGTCACGCAGCCCTGACTTTCTTTCTATTTGCAGAATCAGAACTCAGATCACTTACATAGTCTTTCCCAGAAACATGTGCCTTACTGTACAAGTTTCTTTTTCTCAAAAATGAATTTGTGTAATTTTTCTTAAATGCTATTATAAATGCACTAGAGAAGTTTGTTTTTAAAAACCTCCCTCAAGCTCATATTCTAAATTTTATTCTTGTTTTACTCAATATACATTAAGTGTTTATTATATGCCAGGCATCTGACTAGCCATGGGGTTAAAACATCAAATGAAATTGGCAAGGTTTCTGCTTTTCTGGAACTTTGATTTTAAATCAATCTCCTCCTCCTCCTCTTCCTCCCCTTCCTCCTCCTCTTTTTTTTTTAAATATTTTTTTAGTTGTAGATGGACACAATGTCTTTATTTTTTTATTGCTTTGTATGTGGGGCTGAGGATCAAACCCAGGGCCCCACGCATGCGAGGCAAGCGCTCTACCGCTGAGCTACAATCCCAGCCCCCTCCTCCTCTTCATTATCATTATTATTATTAGTGCTGGGGATGGAATGTTGGGCTTTGCATGTGCTAAACAAGAACACCAGTGAGCTCTATCCTCAGCCAGTTGAGCATATTTTTAGAAGGAGTCAACTAATTTCATAGTGTGAATGTGAAAAGTGCCTGGCTGAGGTCAGTGCAACAACCAGAGATGGACTTGCTGAGGATGCCTTTTGGGAGGACATTAGAGTTGAGTTGTGACTGCCAAAGTAGAGCCAGCCACCTAAAATATAGGGCAGTAAGTAGCCTCAGCAGCAGTAAGTAGCCTCAGCAGCAGGTGAAGTCCCTGTGGCAGGGATGTGCTCCGTCCAAAGAGCAGAAGGGCAGCCATGGCAGGAGCAGAGGGTAGGAACACTCCAGAGAGGCTGGCGGGAGCTAGTCAGGCAGGGTGTGCATGTCAGGGTGAGGGCTTGGGTTTCATTGTAGATGCCTCATGGAGCTGTTGGAGGTTTGTAAGGCCAGATGTGACTCCATCTGTCAAGGATTTGCTGCAAAGTAGTGAGGAGAGAGGGGAGACGTAGGTAGAGGTTTAGGTCAAACTAGCCTGGTCCTGAGTCAATAGCAATGGAGCCGGGCACTATACTCTCTTTTGTTTGGTGTGTACTTGAAAACGTCTATAATAAAAGTTTAGAGCCCAGCACGGTGGTACATTCCTGTAATCCCAGTGGCTCAGGAGGCTGAGGCAAGAGAATCACAAGTTCAAAGCCAGCCTCAGCAACTTAGCAAGGCCCTAAGCAACTTAGCAGGACCCTGTCTCTAAATAAAAAATTTAAAAGGCCAGGCATGTGGTTCAGTGGTTAAGCGCCCCTGAGTTCAATCCCTAGTGCAAAAAAAAAAAAAAAAAATTTAGAAAAGAACTCTTTAAACAGCAAAAGACGCAAAATGGACAAAGAACCGTTTGTACAGTAAACAAAATAATAGCAGATACCTCCTTTGGCTGCTCCATGGACAACAGCTTACAGAAGGACAGATGGAAGCAGGACGTGGTTAGAAGGGTTTCTCTGTAGCTCAGGCGACACAAGGCAGGGGTGTGGGCCAGGAGTAGCAGAGGACAGGAAGCAGGTCTGGGATCATTGGAAGATGAAGCCAACTGATGGCCTGGATGTGGGGGTGATGGAGAGGAGGGGCCTGTGCCAATGACTGTGAGGAGAGTCACCATCTCCAAACGTGCCTTTTGCCACTAGATGGGACTGTCATCTATTGAACGGCAGCAACTGGCTTGATTACTTGGCAAGAAATGTCATAATTGTGTTTTTAATTTTCTGATGTTTTGGCATCATGGATGCTAAAGATGGAAGTGTCCCATGAAGGAGGGACCCTTGAGTCACCCTGGGAAGAGAACTGCATGACCCAGAACATTCATATTGGTGTGAGTGAGAAAGACACTTTTACTGAGTCAGTGTAAGCTTCTGAGACCCAGGGGTTTTCTGTTCCGGCAGTTGTCCTTTTCTAACTGTGACAACTGCCTGCTCTGAAAAGACAGAAGTTTCATGGATAATTGAAATAATAAATGACCCCTGGATGACAGTTTAGCCAATGATTAGAACCCTGGCCAGATCAGGTCTCGTGTGGGATTAGCTAACGAGAAGCAAATTACTCCTTCTGCCCACTCTATGGTAAGAGTTGTTAACAAGCACCAAAATGACCCAAGACAGAACAAAAAGAAAGAGAAGGAGAAATGAAGGGTGTTGAAAAATGAATATATCCCATAACCAATCCTGAGAACATCACTTACCTAATACATCTAGGAAACTGAGGATAAGAAATAAAATTTAACATAAGAAGTAAAATGTAACATGGTAACCCCCTGAATGGAGTATGCATTAATTGAATAAATATTTAGTGAGCACCTACTATGTGTTAGATAATTCAGTAGATGTTGGGGATAGTGTGGAAAATAAATTATACAAGATGCTTCTGCTGAAGGAAATTATAATCTAGTTGTGGGAGATAGAGATGAAAATGAATGAATAAACCATGTATAATGGCACCTGCCTGCAATCCCAGCAACTTGGGAGGCTGAGGCAAGAGAATTGCAGGTGTGAGGATAGCCTTGGTAACTTAGCAAAACCCTGTCTCAAAATTAAATGAAAAGGACTGGGGGTGTAGCTTAGTGGTAGAAGGCCTCTGGGTTCAGTTCCCAGTACCATACATGCAGCATGTGTGTGCACACACACACGAACGAATAAAGCAGTAAATGAAACAGCTATAGGTTGGATCAGAGCTGTGTTAATCAGCT
>PVHX01002928.1:62849-155141 GCA_004024805.1 Geosciurus inauris
GCTTAGAGAATTTCAAGAAAACCCGGTCAGGAAGGGGAGGGGTTGGGTACAGGAAGAGAAGGCCATAGTCCTTCCTGATGGGTCAGGAAAACTCGCTGATTGACAGGAGGCGTGTCCACTAGTGACGTCACATCTGGCTTGCAGCTCTGCTGATCAGGTTCCTATTTGGGCATCTTGGACCCTGACCAAACCTGACACTTTCCATCACTGTGACAAAATACCTGAGATAAACAACTTATAAGAAGGAAAAGTTTATTTTTGCTCACAATTTCAGTCCATGGTTGCTTGGTCCTATTCCTTTGAGACCATGTCAATGCAGAGCATCATGGCAGGTAGCACGTGGTGGAGTGAAGCTGTGACCTCATGGCAGTCAGGAAGTAAAGAGAGTGAGAGGAAGGGGCTGAGAACCAAATATCTCCCTCAAGGGCACACCCCCAATGACCTTTCACCTACTAGGCTCCACCTTTTAAAGGTTCCACCACTTCCCAATAGTTCCACAGGCTGATGACCAAAACTTTAGTATATGGGCCTTTAGTAGATATTTAAGATCCAAATCATAATAAGGGGCTATAATAGGGGCTATCCCTACTGCTGATGGATTCAGGCTTCAATGGGAAACAGAGATAAGAAGCCCTCTCCCAGGGCCCCAGAGAAGGGGGAGGGGAGCAGCAGTAGGGGCAGAGTGGCAGTCAGGCCTGGGAGAGTGAGTGGAAGGTGAGATAGGAGGCCTGCCACATTCCAGGCAGCGGGCACAGCATGTGTAAAGGCCCTGAGGCTGTAGGGTTATAGGTGTCTGAGTAGCTGAAGAGAGATAAGAGCAAAGAGAAGGAAGGTGGCCAGAGGGGAGGCATAAAGGAAGACAGAGTCCAGCTCATGCAGGGCAGTAAGAATTTTAGCTTTGTTCTGATTTTGGTCTCTCACTACTACCTGGACTTTCCAGTACGAAGGACCCATCTCCACCTTCACCAATCTCTCTGGAAGTTTTTAGACAGCTTCTTTCCAGCCTTGCCTGAGTGAATGGCCATCTGCCTGAGGCTGAGGGAAGCCCAGTGGGAGGTTTTTTCCCTCCACCTTCTCCAACACCCTCTGGAGGCAGGCGGGCCCAGACATAGCTGCCTGACACTCAAGACAGGAGGCAGACGTGCTGGGTGGCTGGACTTTGTTGGGATTGCTGGAGTTTTCCATCATTTTTGCCCAAGAAGCCAAGCCAGCAAGTCGCTGCCAGGAACATTCACACCCTGTGCTTTTGGGATCTGAGGGGACCCTAGCACACACAGCAGCAGCAACCCCCCAAACCCCTGGAATGAAGCCAGCTTCTCTGGAAAGTCACCTTTCCAGGAAAACAACTGAAAACTCCCCAAGCACATGGGCGGGTGAGTATGAAACCTGCCTTGGGCGTGGTGCCAGGTATTAGGCCCTGCCTGGGGGTGACAGTGGAGACCACAGCATGACTGGAGCCTGCCTTGGGACACCAGCTGGCAGCAGCTGCACCCCACCACGCTTAGGAGCCTTCACAGAAGCCCAAACCTTTCACTGGCACACAAGCCACATTGCTTTCAACAGGTCACCACAGCTGGGCAAGGCTTGCCATTGGGCAGGTGCAGAGGACACCATCCTGTGGCTCTTTTCTGAAGGCACAGCGTTTTCCTTCCCCACCCAATTAACTTCCCAGAGACCCATCCCGAGGGACTGGATTTGTCTTGAGAACAGAAAAGATGAGGATTTGCAGGCTGGCCACCACGCCACATCACTGTTTCCTGGTGGGTCATTTGCATAGTCTGCCTGACTTCAGCAGAAATCCGCAGTGGGTGACCCAGAGCAGTGTGAGCACCTGCGGTGGGAGAATTCTGAATCACAAGGCGTGGGTCTGAACTGGCAGGTCTGCACGGAGGTCCCACCAATCTTCAGCGTGTAGCTGCCATGGGTCACGGAACATGTTTGTAGCTTTAATATACAGCTTCATTTGCTTGAATATGAGCTTGGGTGCAGACAATCAAAGAAATGGCTGGAGGTGGAGAATTTAATATGAGAATCCAGCCAGGGCTGCCAACCCATATATGTGCTAATGTTGCAATTTCAACCTTGGACTTAAGGTCAAGATTAATTTAGTGAAAAATATTATTTTGCAATGTAATAGACACCTTCCGAGCTGGAGATCAAGGAAAATTCAGGAGGATGGTGAGGTGTGAGGAAAGGGCAGTTCAAAGTGAGGCCTGTTTTAAGGCAGGGCACAATGAGAAGCAGTACTTTTTCTCTTAAAGAAAAAGTTAGAAAAAATATCTTTGTTGGTGGCCTGTGTTCCCCCCTCAAATGTTAGTTCATATTTGGGCACTTTTGAGAAATAGCCACACAAGCTTTAAAAAAAACACCTTTTTGTTATGAAAAATGTCAGATACAATGGTTCAAGTTCTGAGTTTTTGACTTTCCAATGCTGCACAAATGATATGCGTTCAGAAGAAACTGTCCTCAGAGCTTTGAATTTGGATCTCTTCCCTAGGCTCCTATGTGTGGCGCTGGGCAGGGGCAGTGAGGCAGCTCCTAGTCAGCCCCGAGTTCATGAGGGGTGACAGCTGACACTCTACAGTGTGCTGTCTTGCTTAGCTGGGATGTTTGGTGGGTTAAATGGATTATATGAATTTTCCACTGGACAATATTTTCAACTTTGGTGGGTTTTTTGTGTCCCATTGTAAGTCAAGGAACAATCGTATTAAATTAGGGAGAATAGAATAGCAGCTGGAACACTTCATTTGTAGAGAGCCAGTTAGTAAATATTTTCAGTTTCTCAGGCCAGATGGTCTCTGCTTCAGCTATTCAACTTTGCCATTGTGGCACAAAGCATTTACAGATAGTACCTAATGAATGAACAGTAGCATTTTATTTGTGGACACTGACATTGGAATTCCATATAATTTTTACATGGTGTATACTATTACTCCTTTGAGTTTTCCACCATGTAAAATTTTTTAAAAAATGCTTAGCTGTCAAGTCATGCAAAAAGTAGATGGTCCATGGTTTGCTCTGAAATCGGACAAGGAATCCTATCCCCATCAATGAGTTTCGATTAAAAAAAATTAACTCATGGATAATCTTGTTTCATCTATTCCTGCATCCCTTCCCCTTCTTTCTGGATTCTCTAAAACAAACCCTCATCAACAAATTATTTTATCTGTATTCATATTTAGTACTTATCTCTAAAAAAGAGGACTGATTTTTAAATATAAACTACAATATTATTATCACATCTAAAAATGTCTTTAATAACATCAAATATCCAATTAGTATTCACTTTTTCCAACTGTTTCATAAGTATTTATTATAATATATTTTGTTTCTTTTCACCTTTAGTTTTTTTGAATCAGAACCTAAATAAGACCCATATACTGCAATTGCTTAATAGGTTTCCTAAGTCTCGTTTAATTGACAGGTTCCCTTTCTGTCTCTCGCTTTCTCTTTTCCATGTACCTTATTTGTTGAAGAGGTCATGTGGCTTGTCCTCGGGGTTTGCTGTGACTGCATTCGGCTGCTCATATCCTGCACTCTGGTTGGACTTGTTGATAAAACCAATAGATTTCATTTTTATAGCAATTTCAGATTTACAAAAAAATTAAACAGATAGTATATAGTTCCTTTTCTACAGGGATTTCTGTATAATGAACATAGAAGAGCTATTGCTACTGAGGATACAATATCGATACATTCTTTTAACTGAAGCCCATAGTTTACATTAGGATTGACTATTTTGAACAGGTCTGTGGGAGGTTTTTTGGTAGCGAGGATTGAACCCAGGGCACTTAACCACTGAGCCACATCCCCAGCCCCCACTTTTAAGGAGACAGGGTCTACACTGAGTTGCTTAGGCTTTGCTAAGTTGCTGAGGCTGGCTTTGAGCTCACAATCCTCCTTCCTCAGCCTCCTGAGCTGCTGGGATTACAGTAGTCTGTGTTGACGCATGTATAATGTCAGGCATCTACTTGAGTATCACCTGGAATAGTTTCACTGCTCTCTGAACCCCCTGTGCCGCACCAGTTTGTTCATTCTTGAATCCCCCAACCTCTGCAGACCACTGAGCTTCCTACATTCTCCATATCTTCTCCTTTTTCAGAATGTCATATGGCAGGAATCATGGAGCAACAGCCTTGGAGGGACTTCTTTCCCTTAGCATCACGCATTTGAGATTCTTCCATGTCCTTTTGGGGCTTGAGAGTCCCGTCCCTTTCTGCTGTATGGATGTACCAGTCTTTATCCATTCACCTGATGAATGATACCTTAGTTTCAGGTTTGGGGAACTCTGAATTGAACTGCTACACATATTCGTATGCATACATTTGTGTGGGCATGTTTTCAGCTCAATTGGGTAAATATGAAAGAGCTCAATTGTTAGATTGTATGGTAAGAATATGTTTAGCTTCTCAGGAAATGCCAAACTATCTTACAAAGTGGCTGTGCCAGTGTACATTCCCACCAGCTGTGAATAAGTGTGCCTGCTGCCTACATCCTGGCTGGCATTTGCTATTTCTAGTATGTTTGGATTCTGGCCATTCTGATAGATGTGTAGTTTGTTGTGGTATCTCACTATTGTTTCATTTCGCATTTCCCTAATGACATAGGATGTGGAACATCTTTTTGTGTATTTTTTTGTTATCTGTCTGACTTTGGTGAGACATCTATTCTGATCTTTCCTCCCATTTTGAATTTTTTTGGGGGGTACCAGGGATTGAACCTGGGGCCATTCGACCACTAAGCCACATCCCTAGCCCTATTTTGTATTTTATTTAGAGACAGAGTCTCATTGAGTTGCGTAATGCCTCACTTTTGCTGAGGCTGGCTTTGAACTTGCAATCCTCCTGCCTCAGCCTCCTGAGCTGCTGGGATTACAGGCATGTGCCACTGTGCCTGGCTTTTAATTAAATTTTAAGAGTTCTTAGTATATTTTCAGTGTAAGTCCCTTATTGGATGGATGTTCTGAAAATATTTTCTCAGTCTGTGGCTTGTCTTTCACTCTTTTGATAGTGTCTTTCACAGAGAAGTTTTTCATTTTAATGAAGTCAAATGTATCAATTTTTTTTCATGGATCTTTCATATTTAGTTCATTTGGTGTTATCTAAAAAGTCACCCCCAATGCAATGTTGCCTATATCTTGCCTATGTCATCTTCTAGGAGTTTTGTAGTTTTGCATTTTACATTTAGCTCTCTGATTTATGTTGAGTTTATGTGAAATGTATAAAGCCCCTATCTATATTCTCCTTTTACAAGTGGAAGTCCAGTTGTTTTAGCATCTGTTGTTGAAAACACTGTCCTTTCTCCTTTGATCTGTTGTCAAAGATCAGTCGACGGTATTTGTGTGGATCTGTTTCTGGGCTGTCTGTGCAGTTGATCTGTTTGTCTGTTCTTTCATTAGCACCACACTGTGTTTTCACAGTGGCTTTTGCTGTGGCTTTATAGTGAGTACTAAAGTTGGGTAGTGTCTGTATTCTGTGTATGATCTTCCTCAGTACTTTGTTGGCTACTCTGGGTTTTGCCTTTCCATAAAAAATTTAGAATAAGTTTCTTATATCCACAAAACAACTTGCTGGAGTTTTAGTTGGTATTGAATTGAATCTGTAGATGAAGTTAGGAAGAATTCACATTTTAATAATATTGAGTAGTCCACGAACATGGAATATCTATCTATCTCTCTGTTTATTTAGATCTCTAAATTCTTTCATTAGAGTTTTATAGTTTTCTTCACATAGATTCCGTATACCTTTTATTAGATTTATATCTAAATATTTCATTTTTTGATGGTATTGTAAGTGGCATTTTATTTCTGATTTCAATTGTTCATTGCTAGTATATCTCTTTTTTAGGACTTGCAGAACAGAGATAATCTATCATTCCTTCTCCACTTATTAAGTGATACACATCTATAAAAATTCTTCCCATTAACTCTTCAGTTATCCATAGATATGTATCATTTAGGGAAGAAATGCAAAAAGCTTTATTCTTCACCTTGATTCACCATTTTTTCAAAACTTTTTTTTGGGGGGGTACCAGGTATTGAACTCTGGGGCACTCAATTGCTGAGCCACATCCCCAGCCCCTTTTGTATTTTATTTAGAGACAGAGTCTCACTGAGTTGCTTAACTCCTCACTTTTTTGCTGAGGCTGGCTTTGAACTTGCAATCCTTCTGTCTCAGCCTCCCAAGCTGCTGGGATTACAGGCATGCACCACCACACCCGGCTTTTCAAAACTATTGAATTGGTTCTTTAACACCTCTAAAGTTGACCAATGAATTTGTTATTTTTTTTAAAGTATCACTATGAAAGAATATTAGATATGGTTCAGTGTACTGACTCAGTATCCTTTTTAGTGCACATATTGTCTCTTTGGCAGTGGAGGCCTTTTCAATTGATATTATGGATTCTTTGTTTCCTAATGTGACAAGCTAGTCCAAGCTGGTCTCACAGAGATTCTTCCCCAGACTTGACACTAGCCAGGGATCCAGGAAATAGCATTTAGAGGCCACTAAGGTATACATTTATGTGTTTCCCATGGTCAGAGGTAGGAATTAAAATCCATTTTATTTATTTAAGATAAAATGTATGATGAGTTTCTATTCATTCATACATTCATTTTACTATGGGATTTTCACTTAATCATATCAGCTTTGTTACAGTTTTTCCATTCTTCCATGCTGAAATTGCTTTATCCAACAATACACATGCAAACCAGGATTACCACAAACAATGTGTTCCCTGAAAAGTTTAGTATCCCCCTCCCCATCCTTGTCCTTAGGGTATTCCCTAAGAGAGAAGCAATCAAATAATTGTGGCTTAAAAGTACTTGATATGGTTTGATCTGTGTGGTTATGCCAACTAGAAGATATGGAAATAAATTTATTTGTTTCAATTTGGTCTTGATTTTAGGGATTGCTTTTCTAAAACATGGACTTTTAAAAATAGTTACACACATTTGTCTTTTTATAGATCTTCCCATATTTTTGGTACTTTGTTTTTGGTGTGAATTCTTAAGAAGCAGAATTGATGCTCCAAAGGGCAAATTTGTATGGGATTTTCCTAGGTGCTGCCAAAAGTCCCTCTGCAGGGCTGGGGTTGTGGCTCAGTGGTAGAGTGCTTATCTAGCAAGTGTGAGGCACTGGGTTCGATTCTCAGAACCACATATAAATAAATAAAATAAAGATCCATCAACAATTAAAAAAAATTTTTTTGAAAAGTCCCTCTGCAGGGATTACACCATTTTGCATTTGCAAACAGTGTCAGATGCCCCTCTGTGAAGGGTTTGTCCCTTACATTTGAAAACTTATTAGGGCTCATTAAGTGTTTTTCTGAAAACATGTCTCATTTTATCCTGGCAACAGCCCTAATACTTCGGTAAATAGTCTTACCCTGACTTTCTAGATAGTTCTGTGGTTTGAATATGGTTTGTCCACACCAAAGGCTTCGTCCTCATTGTAACAGTGTTGAGAGATGGGGGGTCTTGCAGAGGCACTCGGGGTCATGAGGGATCCAACCATGTGAATGGACCAATACTTTGCTTGGGGTAGTAAGTTCTTGCTGTCTTGGATGAGCTTGCATGGGGGTGAGTTGCTCTAAAGTAAGTTCATTTCCCTGGCTTTTCCTTGCTTCCTCTCTTGTGCTTGCTCCACCTCTTTACTGCTCCCCTCTCTTCCTCCCCACCCTCAGGTGAGGCAGTACCAGGCCCTCACTAGAAGCTGAGCAGAAGCTGGTGCCATGCTCTTGAATTTCCCCACCTCCAAAACCACAAACAAAAATAATCTCTTATAAAGCATTCAGCCTCAGGTATCATCATAGCCACACTCAGCAAACTCAGACAGAGAGGGAAACTGAGGCCTGGAAGAGCTGAAGAGTCCTGCACACAACAGGAAGCAATCTGGCTCCAGCCAAAAAGGACCCTTGCATTCGACAGAGTGTCCCTCTGGTACCTCTTGCGTGGATGTCTGCTTTCTGGCCTTTTTTTTTTCCCCCAGCTGGATTCACCCCTCCCACACACAGTCTGAGAGTGAAGACATGGACATGGCAGAGTCCCTTGGCTATTTAATTCTTTCATTCATTTATTGAATGCATGGCATTAGGCCAGAGGTAAATGACAGTGAAGATGATGTCGGTGCAGCCCTGCGCGAACTGATCCAGAGCTTCTGCAGGGGGGAAAGACACCTCAGTGAGTCGACATTTACAGTGGAGTCTAAGTGCCAGGGTAGGGCAGTGGGAGGTGCTGGGGAAACACAGAGGAGGCGCTTCCAAGAGGAAGAGCGGTCATAGAGGTTTCCTGGAAGGAGTGACTGCTAAGCTGAGACCTGAAGAATGAGGTTGAGATGCACAGGGGAAAAAGAGGGTCCTGGATAGAAATAGGTTCAAGAATCAGAGGCAAAAGAGATAGCTGGGACTCTGAGGACATTGACAGTTTCTGAAAGACTGTAGAGGGTAGTGCGTGCCGTTGTGGTGAACAGAATTACGGGTATGTTCTTTAGAAGCACAGTCTCTGGGGTAACAACTTTTAGAACTTCAAATCTGTAACATGATGATAAATACTTTGGTCTGCTGCTTTGGGCACGGTGCTGTACTCCAGAATACTTCTGACATTAGGCAGAAATGCCTGTCTCTCTGTGATCTTTTTTTTTATACATCTTTTCTTCTCCAAGTCTGGTGTTAGCCACTGTGGACGAGTACTCTGAATGATAAGCCCACCAGTTAAAGGCAATCTCAAAATATGCAGAATATTAAAAAATTAAAACTATGATATGATGATTAGAAACTAAACTTTGGATCTGTCTCTGGGAAGAGAGAGGAAGAAATGTTCCTTAAGAGTGTTTAAGAATCTGAACTGGCATTTGTAGAAGTAGAACAAAAAAAAAACCTGATACATTAATGGACTGATAATTACACTGTACCTCCATCGATACATTCTCAGGGGCATGAGAAATAAAAATACAGATCTTTGCCTCAAGATCAAATGTACCTTGGACTTGCCTTATAGCAGCCAATAAAATTGGTGATTAAGATAAATGAGTAGAGATTAAAGCAAACAGCTTTGAATTTGTATAGGAGAGCCATGAAAATAAAACTTTGGGGGCCTTTCCATTTTAATCACATCCGTAATCAAGTCTGCCTCCTACTTCACAGTGTCTGCCTGGTCTCTCTGACTGATTCAGAAATGGGTGTTCATAGTTGGACACATGGAAGCATATTTAACTGAAACTTTGTGATAAATGAGTTTAAAAGATTGGAACTCAGTGTTATTGGTAGCAAGGCCTAGTGAAGCCTTTCCCATCTGTAGAACCAAGGACTGGGTTTAGATATGAAATTTTGCAGCTTGATTTGAAATTCCATGACTCATATCAACTCCACATTGCAGAATCATTTTCCAGAAACTCAAGGATCATTCTGTTCTCGTCCTGGGCTCACTCATCCATGCCGATGACATCAAGGACTGTGAAGATAATAATGAATAAAGTTTGTATCTTGTCCAGGTCTCCCCTGAATATCCCTACAAGGCTGCTCAACATCACCACTGGGGTGCCTCACCGCTACCCACCCCTCAAACCTGGTTCGCTACTCTACTGCCCTAACCCATGCAAGTCAGAAATGTAGGCGCTTTCATGGACACACCCTCTCCTCATTTCCAGAAAATCCTATTCCTGGTTCCTGTTCCTTTTACTTCCTGTTTCCTTCTGGTTTCTATTCCCTCTTTCCCAGCTGTCCCTCTGCCCTCTCCTGGTCTCAGACATCACTCCTCCCCTTCCCTACGCTGACTTCCTAATAGGTATTCCTCTGCATCTGTACCTCAACAATCTATTATTCACATTGCCATCTGAACATTTTTTCTATGCGTAAATCTCATTATGTCGTCCTACTTTCAAACTTTTGAAAGGGTCCTGCCACTTTTTGAATACAGATTTTTTTTTTTTTTTTTTTTGGTACCAGGGATTGAATCCAGAGGTGCTTAACCACTGAGCCACATCCCCAGCCCTTTTAAAAATTTTTAAATTTGAGAAAGGGCCTTGCTCAATTGCTGAGGTTGGTATCAAACTTTTGATCCTCCTGCCTCAGCCTCCTGGGGTTATAGACACGCACCACCAGGCCTGGCACACACTGGGTTCTTGAAGGGGGCTCTCAAGGCTCTGCCACGTCAGCTCCCCATCTGCACGTCTCCTGGCTCATTCTGCTCTGGCCACTGTCTTCTCTGCACAAAGCAGCACAGCACTGGGTCCCCATTTACCAGTTCTTGGTCTCTGCCACTCCTTGTGGCTTCCAGGCTCTCCCCGCTCAGCTCAGGCACATCTACCTCAGTCATATCTTCCCTGTCCTCAGCAGAGGCAGGGTATCTGGCCATCTGCTCTTAGGGAGTGGCTCCTTCTGTGCTAATATTCAGCCCCAGCTTGTGATTATAGATTCACTGGTGTCATTACTCGATCCCCTTGTGTCCCTCTCAACAGTCCAGGCCTTCATGTGGCCAGGAATTGTGTCTGCTTTTGCTAGCAGGGAGCCCTCAGCCTCATGCCTGGTGCCTGGCACAATGTGCACGTACAA
Organism: Geosciurus inauris; assembly: GCA_004024805.1. Lineage (NCBI taxonomy): Eukaryota > Metazoa > Chordata > Mammalia > Rodentia > Sciuridae > Geosciurus > Geosciurus inauris. Next base: position 73,398 of record PVHX01002928.1, read on the forward strand.
TATAGACTTGGTGAGTGAATGAATCAACTGACTCGCCTACAGAAAAGACCTTTGATGTCTCCGCCAACTCATCAGAATCATCTAAAATAGGCAGCTCTGGGGGAAAAGAGTTTTTGACGCCACAAAGCACTCTAACAGAAAATAATGCTCTGAATCTTCTAAGGCTCACATAATAGGGAGATAGGGTCTGGAATGAATAGCTCGTCAGTTTAATGATTAGTTCGGTGTTTCTTTTCCTGTAGGATTATGACTAATGTGACATGACTGTAGATATAATTAGCTCAGTGTTCATGCCTTACCTTTAACACCGATCAGTTTTCATGGGAGCAAATCTTGAATCCTAAAGCCGTTGTTGAAATGCTTGCTGAAATTGGCTATGACATCATGGCGATAATGATGTGGAATATTCACGACTAGCTTTTTGGTGTGCGCACTAGTAATGCCTCCACTGTTCAGTGTTAACAGAACTCCATGATAATCATGGGGATGGTTATTTGTTAAAACAATTTAGACACAAATTTTAGAAGAGAATTAGGTGCCATTAAATGATAACCTGCTCTAAGCAGAGAACAATGAATACATTGAGATTTGTTCCCAGCAATTCAGAACTAATCCCAAACAAATAATAAACTAGGTCATCAGTTCAGCCTACAGAGAATAAGAATGTCCTCTGAGCCACTGCGACCTCTGAAGCCAGTACTATTTCAGAAGGGAAGAAACTGTTAATCTCCACGTATTGTGATTATCTCCAGGGAACCTCAGTCAGATTTTAGACATGTCACAAATAAATTTTTTTGGGGGGGTTACCAGGGTTGAACTCAGGGGCACTCGACCACTGAGCCACATCCCCAGCCTTATTTTGTGTTTTATGTAGAGACAAGGTGTCACTGAGTTGCTTAGCACCTCGTCCTTGCTGAGGCTGGCTTTGAACTTGCGATTCTCCTGTCTCAGCCTCCCAAAGTGCTGGGATTACAGGTGTGCGCCACTGCACCCGGCTATGTCACAAATAAATTGAACCCTGGTTCTCAGGTTAAACAAGAGTCAATGTCACAGTGAGAAGAGGAAGAATGTTTATGCGTGTGCATGCACATGTATGTGTGCACATGCATGTGTGCGTATGTATATGTGCATGAGTGCATGCATATGTATATGTGTATGCATGTGCATGCATGCAGTCTGTATGTGTGACACATGTGATATGTATCTGTGCATGCATGCCCATAGGCACATGCACACAGCATGCAGGTATACATGTGCATACACACATGTGTGCATGCCTTGTATATTTGTGCCTGTGCATACACATGTGTTCATATATGCATTATATGTATTTGTATGTGGCATGCATGGGTGTGTATGCGTGTGTGAATATGTGTGAATGCTTGTGTGTTTGTTAGCTAAGGAAAATTTGCAGGTGTGGTTTAAGCCTTCAATCTGAGCATGTATCTTCCACTGATATAATAGGAATGGGACACCCAGGCAAAGAGGGAATGCAAACCCATTCCCAGCGCAGAGGATAGATTAGCTATGCAAGAGAAAATGGAACCAGGCATTTGCTAGGCAAGTCTAAGAGGAGGAAAATATCTTGAAACATTAATAAGCCTTGCCCATTAAAAAGAGGAGGGAACTGAGGTGCAACTCTCTCCGTGCTGATGGATGTACTGTTGCTCTCCAAGCAGTGCATGCAACCAAAGAAATATGCTTCTCCTCATATTTATGCATAGAACATCTTACATCCAAATGGACCTTTTTTCCTGGAATTGGGGACACAAAGTGACCCAGCTAAATAAGGGAAGGAAAATTAGCCTTCGTGGCAGCAATTATTTATTATCTTCAAGTACATTTATCTAGTTGAGCTCCAATTCACTACCATGTCAGTATTTCTAATATTTTAAACAAGAAGAAAACCTCTTCTATCATTTTCATTTATCAGGCTGTGCTGATGCCATAAAAGCAAATTCTAATTAATTTGGTCAAATCTTGACTATTTTGACTCATTTAGGAGGTCAAGGAAGCTGAGTGTGTTAGATTGATTTCTTTCTCCTGCAAATTCTCCAGGTTGTCTGTTATAGGGGGTTATAGATAAAAAGTCATGTCTATTTCCTGGCTTCCTACATGCCTATATCTTTTATCCTAATCTTAGAAAAGGAATGTCTCTGAAATAAATCTAATAGCTGCCAAACCAAGTTGATTAGCAGGACCACTTGGGGAGCTTTTAAAATACGCAAATTCCCAGATCCTCCCCCTCACCTACTGATTCAGAGACTCTGGTGCCAGGAGAAAAGGTCCCCAGTTTCTGATACCTCCCCTGTGGACTAGCAATTGGAAGAAGCCTCCAGCTTCTTTCCCAAGACAGTGAGCTAAAGGCAGTAATTGCAAGCTTATGTTTTAGCACGTAAGAGAGGAAAATTAGCCTCCATGGCAGCAATTACATACTATTTCCAAGTCTAGTTCAAACTCTTCTAAGTCATAGAGTGTTTCAAGTTCTTTGCTTGCAAGCAATACTGGCCAGTGTGTAACTGGCCATGTAAGCATTCAGTTTTCCTTGAGTGGCTCTGGGTAACCACCTCCCTCTAGGAACATTCCACTCTGACCATTCTACTCTGCTTTCCCAAATCCAGAGCATCCCTCCAGCCATGTTCTTCCATGCACATGGCAATGACTACATTAGCTGCTTCTCCCTCTGAGAATCCCCTGGGCTAGGCAGAGGAGTATAATTTAACATTTAATTGTTTTCTAATTGCTTCCGATCTGTCTGGTTTCCTCACCCTATTATAAGCAGCTCAAGGGTGGAGACCATGGCTTCCTCACAGTGTCTTTAATAACGCTGGTTGTTTGCCTGATTCACCATTGTGGCCCCAGAGGCCCAGACCAGAACGGAATTGGCTCTCCATGAAGATTTGTTGAATTAATGAATTTGTTGACAGAATGATCATTGGAACATTTAGTCAGAAAACCATGGCTAGGGGGCTGGGATTGTAGCTCAGTGGTAGAGTGCTTGCCTTGCATGCGTGAGGCCCTGGGTTCGATCCTCAGCACCACATACAAAGCAATAAAATAAAAACATTGTGTCCATCTACAACTAAAAATATATTTAAAAAAAAAAAAAGAAAACCATGGCTAGGAAACAAATGACCCTTTAACATGCTCCATTCTATTCCATCGACATTTAATAAACATGTACCAAGAGCTTCCTCTGTGCCAGGCACTGTCCCCAGTGCTGGTGACACAGCACTGAAGGTCCTTTATTGATGCACTAAGTATGCATTTCCAAAGGAGGGTACCTCAGATGCTATTGAGGATGGAGTTGTTCTTTCAGTTCTTGGAGACGATGAAAAACAGGACCGAGGTCATTTTGATAATAATCATAACTCAGAGAAACATCCGATGACAGTCCAGTGTCTGTGATTGGGTTTTGCGATAATGCCATGCAAAACAGCCCAATGTATGAGACACAGCTACAAGGACTGGCTTCCTTCCTGTCTGGATCCTTCCTCACCAACATTTAGAGCCTTTACTAACTGGGTGTTATTGCTTATTCCAATTTTGGGTTTATTTTATGTTAAAAGCTTAACTCTTTGGCAGTGGGAAACAGACGAGGCCAAGCCTTGCCTGTTGGCATTTGACCTTCTTTGATGTCTTCTCCCTTCATACCCAAAAGGTCAAGACCCCTCCTCTAGGCACCTGAACTGATACCACCTAACACTTAGTGACTCAGTCTATAGAAATAATAGTATCTCCGGGGCTGGGATTATGGCGCAGTGGTAGTGTGCTCGCCTAGCATGCGGGAGGCACTGGGTTCGATCCTCAGCACCACATAAAAATAAAAAAATAAAGATATTCTGTCCACTTACAACTAAAAAAATACCATAAAAAAAAAGAAATAATAGTATCTGTTCTGCAGAAAGGAATCCTCCTTTTCTATTCATTGATATTTTGGCTTTTAACATATGGTGGGTCTATCTGTCCTGCTCTATGTTCCACCTGGGAACATTTACCATTCTTTGTGCACAGTGAAGTCGGCAGTCGACGTCTCAGCCTAACCCAGGGCCACGCTCCCCGCCTCAGCACACACTTCAGCTGCTCTGGCTGTGGTAATTACCTAGTGAACTGATTGGAGGAGAAGCAGCCCACAGAGCTTTCTACTGCCAAGTAATTAGGGACCAAGAAGTTCGGCCGACCATTAGTGTCGCTTTGGGCAACAGGATTTTACAAACATTACAGCAGACACTTGATTTCAAGTCCTGTGTCTTTTCAAGTAGGAATGGCTATCAGAAAAAGACAGAAAGGGGCTGAGACATGAATGAGAAATCAAAGGGAAAGAAATTCATCCAAATAGGGACATAGAAAAGAGAGAGAGCAACAGAAGGCACCTTAAGTTTAGGTTGTTTTCTTTTAATAAAGGAGAAAACTGCTGTGTTCATTTAAAGGATCCATGACTTGTTTGACCCCGTAGTTGTCCTTGAATAAAGAAGTGGCTGCCACATGGGAAGGTAAAATTTGCTAGGCAAGTTGCTATGCAAATGACACTGCTAAGCTCTTTCACGGTGGCTTGCCTAGACTGGGAGCTGTCTACTCTCATGCTGTCCCATAGGACTCCTCCTGGTGCTTCATCTAAGTCACCTTCTTCAGAGGTCTAAGTCATTCTTCCCTCCAAATGATCTCATGCCCAAGTTTCAGTAATTATTCCAAAGAATTAGCAAATGGCTTCAGTTTCAATAAATGGTATGGGGTGAGACAGGATTGGGAAAGGCAGGAAAATGACTTGTTTTCCTAACATGCTCAACATATATTTGAATATATTGATTTTCCGGTCTCCTTGAACAGAGGTGCCAATGCATTGCCCCAGGGCAAAATTATGAGCTGTCTCAGGGTAAAGTCCTGCACGGACTTCTGACTACCTGCATGTCAGGATTTCTTGATGTGATGTTGTTAAATGTGTTCAGTAAGTGCAATGATTCTATTTCAAACTAAATAAGAGTTCATTCTTATGCCTTTTAAGATCCAACAATGAAACAAATCAGAAAAATAAAATGATGACAGTCTGTGCTGGGACTTTTGACTCAGAAACTGGGACATTCTGAGATTCCTGAAATCTTGGGTCAGGTATCCCTAACTTGACTAGCTATCTATCATCTGTTAATCTACCTACTTATCCACCTACCTACCCACCATCATCTATTATTAATCTACACCTCATCTCCAGTAATCCCCCATGTCCACAAGAGATATAGTCCAAGATATTCTGCAGATGCCTGGAACTACAAATAGTACCAAAATCTATATATTCCAGTTTTGTCCTATACATACACACCTATAAAAAAGTTTGATTTATAAATTAAGCATAGTGAGAGATTAACAACAACTAATAATGAAATAGGACAATTATAACAATATACTATGATAAAACTTTTGAAGTTTTTATTTCTGGAATTTTTCATTTAATATTTTCAGACTGTGTTTGACTCTGGATAACTTTTTATGGAACTGGGACCTTCCGAGAAACTGGGGCAGTGTGAAGACCCCCTTTATTTTGATGGGGTAAAAGGAAAAATGAGTTTATTATATTTTGGGGGGGATCAAATGTTCTTTTTTTTCCAAATTTTAAAATTTTATTATTATTATTATTATTATTATTTTTTTAGAGGACAACATTTCATTTTTCTGGTTGTAAGTAATATAGAATCACAACATACATGCAGTCATACATAAAGTTAGGGCTATGATGACCATTGTATTCCACCACCTTTACTGTCCCCATGCCCCCTCCCCTCTTACACCCCTGTGAACAGAGTTCCTCCATTGTTCCCATGTCCTTCCCCACATTATGGATCAGCATCCACTTATATCCTCTTGGTTCAGTTTGGGTAGGTCACATGCCTCTAGAAATTTGTCGGTGTCTTCAGGGTTTTCTATTTTACTACATATAAATTTTCAAATAGTGTCTGTCGTGATATTTCCTTTTTCATTGAGAATTCTAGTACTTTGGGTTTTCTCCCTCCTTTTCGTTAGGGTGGCTAAGGGTTTGTCAATTTTGTTTATTTTTTCAAAGAACCAGCTTTTTGTTTTGTCAGTTTTTTGAATTGTTTCTTTTGTTTCAATTTCGTTAATTTCAGCCCTAATTTTGATTATTTCCTGTCTTCTACTTCTTTTGGTGTTAATTTGTTCTTCCTTTTCTAAGGCTTTGAGACAAAGAATCAGTTCATTTATTTGTTGACTTTTACTTCTTCTAATGTATGAGTTTAGTGCTATGAACTTTCCTCTTAGCACTACCTTCATGGCATCCCAGAGATTTTGATATGTTGTATCAGAGTTTTCATTTGCCTCTAAAATTTTTTTTTTTCTCTTCCCTGATGTCTTCTGTTATCCATGTATCATTCAATAGCATATCATTTAGTTTCCAGGTGATGGAGTAGTTTCTGTTTCTTAATCTGTCATTGATTTGTAATTTTATTCCATTGTGGTCAGATAGGATGCAGGGTAGAATCTCTATTTTTTTTTGTATTTGCTAAGACTGGCTTTGTAATATAACATATGATCTATTTTGGAAAAGGATCCATGTGCTGCTGAGAAAAAAGTGTATTCGCTTGTTGATGGATGGAACACTCTATCTATGTCTGTTAAGTCTAAATTATTGATAGTTTCATTGAGATTTATGGTTTCTTTATTAAGTTTTTGTTTGGAAGATCTACCCAATGGTGAGAGAGCTGTGTTAAAGTCTCCAAGTATTATTGTGTTGTGGTCTATTTGATTCTTGTATTTGAGAAGGATTTGTTTGATATACACAGAAGCCCCATTATTTGGGGCATAGATATTTATGATTGTTATGTCTTGTTGATGTATGATTCCCTTAAGAAGTATGAAATGACCTTCTTTATCTCTTTTCACCATCTGTGGTTGGAAGTCCACTTTATTTGATATGAGGATGGAAACTCCTGCTTGTTTGCGGGATCCATGTGAGTATATGTTTTTCCCACCCTTTCACTTTCAGTATGTGGATGTCTTTTCCTGTGAGATGAGTCTCCTGAAGACAGCATATTGTTGGGTCTTTTTTTAAAATCCAGTCTGTCAGTCTATGTCTTTTAATTGGTATATTTAGGCCATTTACATTCAGGGTTATTGTTGAAATATTAATTGTAATTCTGGTCATTTTGGTTTGTTTTTGGTTTCTACCTTGAGTTGTTTTCTCTTTTGAATGGTCTTTCCTTTAGTGTAGTTCCTCTCTTTGTAAATTTCCATTGTTGGTTATCATTTCCTCCTCGTGGAATATTTTGCCAAGAATACTGTGTAGTGCAGGCTTTCTTGCTGTAAATTCTTTTAACTTTTGTTTATCACGGAAGGTTTTTATTTCGTCATCAAATCCTAAGCTCAGTTTTGCTGGATATAGGATTCTTGGTTGGCATCCATTGTCTTTCAGGGCTTGGAATATGTTATTCCATGATCTCCTGGCTTTTAGAGTCTGGGTTGAAAAATCTGCTGAGATACGAATTGGTCTCCCCTTATATGTAATCTGGTTTCTCTCTCTTGTGGCCTTTAAAATTCTATCCTTATTCTGTATGTTGGGCATTTTCATTATAATGTGCCTTGGTGTAGATCTGTTGAAATTTTGTACATTTGGTGTCCTGTAAGCCTCTTATATTTGATTTTCCACTTCATTTTTCATGTTTGGGAAATTTTCTGATATTATTTTATTGAAGAGATTGTGCATTTCTTTGGTTTGAAATTCTGCTCCTTCTTCTATCCCAATAAATCTTAGATTTGGTCTTTTGATGCTGTCCCATATTTCTTGTGTGTTCTGTTCATGATTTTTTACCATCTTCACTGTATGGTCAAGTTTATTTTCAAGATTGTGTATCTTGTCTTCATTATCTGAGGTTCTGTCTTCCAGGTGATCTAGTTTGCTGGTAATGCTTTCTATTGAGTTTTTAATTTGGAGTATTGTTTCCTTCATTTCAAGAATTTCTGATTGGTTATTTTTCACGATCTCTAGCTCTTTCTTCAAATAATCTTTTGCTACTTGTAATTGCTCTCTTATCTCTTTGTTAGAATGATCAATGGTTGCTTTTATTTGCTCTCCTATTTCTTTGTTGGATTGATCAATTTTTGTCTGTAATTGCTCACTTATGTCATTCTTTAGTTTGCTGATCATTTTAATTATGTACATTCTGAATTCTTTCTCTGACATTTCATAAATTGTGTTGTCAATGGATTCTGTTACAGTGGTATCGAGGTTTATTTAGGGCACTTTCTTCCCTTGTTTTTTCATGTTGATTGTGTATCTTCCTTCTTGAAATACTGATTTGAGGTATTGCAGCTTCTATCCTATAATCTTGTGTTGACAGTTCAGATTATCTGTGTCTCACATTGGAGCTACTTCTGTTCCCCCAGTGTCCCCAGATGGGCACTACTGCCACTAAAGTTGGTGGCAGAGGTAGTAGATGTACCTTTAGAGGGCAGTGGGAGTGGCCTTGGCTGGGCTCCTGAGGTGGCCACTGAGGGCTGCTTTGCCCCTCTCTTGCACTCCTACTGTTGAACAGGAACTCTGGAGTGGAACTGGAGGCAGGCCCAGGTCTCACTTAGGCAGGGCCACGAGCAGGAATATCTGTGAGTGTGAGCTCCCCTGGGGCTAGAGGCTAGCAGGCTCTGGTCTGTCTTCAGGTGGGCACCCCTGGCATTCTCTAAGGGCAGTTTCCGGCCTTCTGTCTCGCCTGACCACAGGAATTCTGGAGCGGAACTGAGGTGAGCCCAGAGCACACTTGGGTGGGGCCTCTTCACTCTGGGATTTCTGTAGGCCACTCTTACCCTGGGTGTGCCTTCCTCTGTGGCTGGTAGCCATCAGTCTCTGGTCAACCCTTGGCTGGACACCTATGGAGTTTCCTGAGGGTGGATTTGGGCCCTCTGAGGCTCCTGCTGGTCCTCAGGAACTCTGGAGCGGAACTGGGGTGGACCCAGGCTGCCTCACACTGGTGTCTCTGCAGCGACTCTTACCCTGAGTTTGGGCTCCCCAGTGGCTAGAGGTAGCAGTCCCTGGTCTCCCTTTGGCTGGACACCGTGGAGTTTCCTGAGAGCAGATCCGGGCCCTCTGAGGCTCCTGCCAGTCCGCAGGAACTCTGGAGCGGAACTGAGGCGGGCCCAGGCTGCCTCGCGCTGGTGTCTCTGGAGCGACTCTTGCCCTGAATCTGGGCTCCCCCGTGGCTAGAGGTAGCAGTGCCTGGTCTTCCTTTGGCTGGACAACCATGGAGTTTCCTGACGGTGGATTTGGGCCCTCTGTGGCTCCTGCTGGTCCACAGGAACTCTGGAGCGGAACTGGGGCAGACCCAGGCCGCCCTCAGGCGGGGCTGCCTTGCGCTGGGGTCTCTGGAGCTGGGGTCTCTCGAGTGACTCTTACCCTGAGTTTAGGCTCCCCTGTGGCTAGAGGTAGCAGTCCCTGGTCTCCCTTTGGCTGAGGGCAGATTTGGGCCCTCTGCGGCTCCTGCTGGTCGCAGGAACTCTCAAGATCCCTTCTTTAAATCCTGACTCTTGCGATCAGGTCAGAAAGATTCCAAATGTCACTCAGAGTAACAAGAATGAGTTTATTGAAGGGATAGGAAAAGAAAAAGGGAACTATGTCTTGAGGGAGAGAGGAGGAGGGACAATGTGCCTTTCCTGCACTCCTGTTTTATTGGGGATCCCAGAGAAGTTTCCAGAAAGTCCCATCCAGGTCCACTTCTTGACTTTTGATGGACAGCAGACTTTCAAGTCCCCACTGCCTTGGCAACTCTAGGTCACCTTGGCCCAGGTTGACTGGTTCTAATTGGATTCTTAATCATACATTCTTACAGATTTTATGGTTAGGAGGAACTATTCTTATCTCCCAGAGTTTCAGGATCTGGTCACAAAAGTCTCCTCCTTCAGGGTGTCCTGGGTTCCTCTTATCAACATTATTGTGGGCCTGCATTTCTCCTGCAGTGAAGGGTAGTTTGCCGAGGAATGTGACATGTCCTGTCCACTTAGGCCAGCAAGGGCTGCAGGTAAATTGCTTCTTGGCAAAGAAAGCATGGGGGGCTCAGCATAGTGGGCCTGTTTTATAGAATTAATTATCCTCTTAACCTTATGTTCCCACCATTCACATCTGTCTGTCCCCTAACAAACTGAAACCATGGATAAGGGGGTGCTACTGTATCTCTCTAACCTATCATCCATCTGTATCAAATCTGTTTTGTCAATCACTTATCACTCATCTGTATCTCATCTATCACATACCTACATGTCTTTCTATCATCTATTTATCCACCCCAATTTTCCTATTTTTGCAGCATTGGTTTCCCCACAGCAAGCTGCCCCATCCCCATCGCATCCGAAAGCCTTGGAGTGTGATCGTGAGGTTGTTCCTCTAGGCAGCAGCCTCCCCCCCTCACCCCAGTGTTCAGATCTACAAACTCATAAAGCCCCGACCCAGCCAATCAACACCTCAGTGGGGGTTGTGCTGGCACTGCCTCCATTCAATTTGGTCAATGTAACTTGTCTCCAGGAACAACCTGTAACAATTCTATTGTGAAGTTCCTGCTGACAGGATGTTCTCCAGTGCACCGCCAGTGGCAGCCAGCTTGCCAGCTAATGACCTCCAGGCGCCAGCAGACAGCCCACAAAATGTCAGAAGTCTCCACTGATCACACAGGGGCTCTGTTCCTAACTTTTCTGTCTCTGTCCTGTTCCTTCTTGGTACGAGATACAAAGTGACGTGAGCCAGATTGGAGGCTGAGGACAGGGGGTGGCAGATTGAAACACTTTGCTCCTATGTCTGTGAAGATACCGTGTGTTTTAGTCAGCTGCTATAACAAAAATACCATAGACTGAATTGCTTAAAAATAACAGGAATTTATGGTTCATGGTTCTGGAGTCCGGAAATTCCAAGATGAAGGTGACAGTGAATTTGGAGACTGGAGAGGAGGACCTGTTTTCTGGTTCATAGATGGCACCTTCTTGAAGCATCCATTCATGGCAGAAGGGGCTTTCCTAGATCTCCAGGACCTCTTTTTAAAAAATTTTTTTTAATTGTAGATGGACACAATATCTTTATTTTATTTATTTTTATGTGGTGCTGAGGATCGAACCCAGTGCCTCACGCATGTGAGGCAAGTGCTCCACCACTGAGCCACAATCCTAGCCTCTGGGACCTCTTTTGTAAGGGCACAAAGCTCTGCCTTATTAACCTAATCAACCCCCAAAGACCCAACTTTCTAATGCTATTGCATAAGAGATTAAGGATTAGGGTTTAACATATGAATTTTAGGAAGACACAAATGTTTAGACCATATATTAGCACTATGTATGCTGGTAGTAACTCCCCGCATCTCAGTGTTTAAAAACACAAAGGTTCTTGTTTTGTTGGGTTTGGTTTTTAGATTGCTCCCTCTAAATGTCTGCCACAGACTGGCTGGCCTCTGCTCCATGTAGTTTTCCCCCTGGGCCTCCAGTGTCAGAGAAGTTGCTGTGTGCAACATGACTGGTGGACGGGAGAGATTCTCTCGCTGGCTCTCGAAATTTTCTCACAAAAGTGACATCATTACTGTTCCTGTTTCATTGTCCAAATCAGATCATGAAGTTACAAATAATTTCAAGGGAGCTGGGAAATGCACTTCTTTTTTTTTTTTTTAAATTTTATTTGTTCTTTTTAGTTATACATAACAGTAGAGTGAGTAAGTTTTGACATATTTATATATCTTATTCTAACTAGGATCCCAGTCTTGTGGTTGTATATGATGTGGAGATTCATTGTGGTGCATTCATGTAGGTACATAGGAAAGTTATATCAGATTCATTCCACTGTCTTTCCTTTTCCTATCTTCTCTCCTTTCCCTTCATTCCCCTTTGTCTAATTCAGTGAACTTCTATTCTTTCCCCTCCCCCTTGTTGTGTGTTAGCATCCACATATCAGAGAGAACATCTGACCTTTACTGGGGGGGGATTGGCTTATTTCACTTAGCATGATAATCTCCAGAGCCCTCCATTTTCTGGCAAATGTCATAAATTCATTCTTTTTTATGGCCAAGTAATATTCCATTGTGTATATATACCACATTTTCTTTATCCATTCATTTGTTGAAGGGCACCTAGGTTGGTTCCATAGCTTAGCTATTGTGAATTGAGCTGCTATGAGCATTGATGTGGCTGTGTCACTGTAGTATGCTAGTTTAAAAATCCTTTGGATATATACAGAGGAGTGGCGTAACTGGGTCAAATGGTTGTTCCATTCCAAGTATTTTGAGAAGTTTCCATACTGTTTTCCAGAGTGGTTGCACCAATTTGTAATCCCACAAGCAGTGCATGACTGTACCTTTTTCTGCACATCCTCACTAACACTTAGTGTTTCTTGTATTCTTGATTGTTACCATTCTGACTGGAGGGAGATGAAATATCAGTGTAGTTTTAATTTGCATTTCTCTAATTGCTAGAGATGTTGAACATTTTTTCATGTGTTTGTTGATCATTTGTATTTCTTCTGTGAAGTGCCTGTTCAGTTCCTTTGCCCAGTTATTGATTGGGTTATTTGTTTTTTTGGTGTAAACTTTTTGAGTTCTTTATGTATCCTGGAGATTAATGCTCTATCTGAGGTGTATGTGATACAGATTTTCTCCCGTTCTATAAGCTCTCTTCCTGTTGATGATTGTTTCCTTTGCTGTGAAGAAGATTTTTAGTTTGAATTCATCTCATTTATTGATTATTCATTTTACTTCTTGCGCTTTAGGGGTCTTACTGAGGAATTCAGTTCCTAAGCCAACATGATGAGGTGATGGGTCTACGTTTTCTTCTAGTGGGTGCAGGGTCTTTGGCCTAATGCCTAGGTCTTTGGTCCATTTTGAACTGAGTTCTGTGCAGGGTGAGAGACAGGGGTAAAATTTCATTCTGTTACATATGGATTTCCATTTTTCTCAGCACCATTTGTTGAAGAAGCTATCTTTTCTCCAGTGAATGTTTTTAGTGCCTTTGTCTAGTATGAGATAACTGTATTTATGTGAATTTGTCTCTGTGTCTTGAAAAATAGGGTCTGTGAGTGATGGAGGGGGTGAAGGATGGCTCTTCCACCTCATGAGTAGAACCCATGGGAGATTCCTGGGGTGCAGTCTTCCAGCATGGACCAGCAGCTGCTGGGCCCTGAAGGAAATGCAATTCTGCCAGGTACCTAGAAGAAAAAAATGACAATATTTGGTGGAAGGTGCTAATAACCATGACAGCTCAAAAAGTGAGATATCTGTATCCCTATCAGTCTCTCTGTCCATCTATCTAGAGAATGAAACTTACACCACACTTTCTATTTTGCTGAATTCCATTTTACTATGCTGGAAGTTTCTTTTATCCATATTTATATTATTCCCCTTTAATACCTCTTAGTACAAAATGAACCCCAGTTAAGATAACACCTGGGATTCTTGGTATACTTTGACCAAATCCTCCGATCCTGAGAGCCATCTTTTACTGTGACTGGTCTAACTTTATTACTCCTATTTCTCAGCTCCCCAAGCCAGGTTCTTGGCCCCCTGCACACCTAGGTCTAGTGTGGAGACAGAGGCAGTGGAAAAAGAAGCCCTGCTGGCCCTGTGGGTATTTGAGAAGGCTGAGCTAAGACCAGGTCAGGGCTGGCCTGGCCAGTCAGCTCTCAGAGACAGGCCCTCTCTGTAAATGCTCTGCTCATTGGGCCATTCTGTGGGTCCAATCTCAGTCCTGTCCCAATCATCTCTCTTGACTGTCTCTGTCCTCATGGGTCTCCTGAATTCCAAATCTTATCACTTATTCTCTTATTCTCATGGATTCCAACCATGGCCCAACATTTCTGTCTCATTCCAAGGACAGCTCTCAAGGGATAATGTGGGAGATTTTAGACACCCCCCAGTATTGTCCATCAGCTCCATTCTCACACTAAATCTCTCCAAAAAATACAACCTGAACATATACACAATAGAATATTATCAGCACTAAGAGAGAATAAAATTATGGCCTTTGCAGGTAAATGGATGGAGCTGGAGAATATCATGCTAAGCAAAATAAGCCAATCTCAAAAAACCAGAGGCCAAATGTTTTCTCTGATAAGTAGATGCTAATCCATATGGGGGGTTATGGGATGAGTGGAGGAACTTTGGGTGGGGCAAAGGGGAGGGGGGAAGGGGAAAAAGGGTAGGAAAGATGGTGGAATGAGATGGACATCATTACCCTCGGCACATGTATGGTTGCACGAATGGTGTGACTCCACTTCATGCACAACTAGAGAATTGAAAAATGCTGCTCCATTTGTGTACAATGAATCAAAGAGCTTTCTACTGTCATGTATAACTGATTAGAACTAATAAATAAAAAAAGAAAAATATATAACCTGAATAAAAGCAATGCGCCGCTGGGAAGCCAACACTTCAAGAGGCTCATTCCAATCAGTAGGTTATATGTGCTCAGGGACTCAGTTATTCAATGCTTTGGTTTGATGGTTCTGACAAAGAGCTGCTGTCTGACCTAGTCAACCCAGCAAGAATCGGCCTGCAGTAGCTCAGGTCCTTACAGCTGTGAGGACTCCATGGGAGCATCTTGGCTTGTTGGTGCAGGGAAGCAACACATGGCAGAATCGCTTTCTCTTGATAAGCCACGGACTGAGGGGAAGGGAAGTGTATCTCTTCAAGCTAAGGTTCTCCAAATATGGTCCCTGGACCAGGGCATTATCACCACCTGAGAACTTGCTGGAAATGAAGACTCTGGGGCCCACTCAGAACTAATGAGGAAACTCAGGGCAGTCTATGCTTTAGCAAGCCCTCTAGGAGACTGATGTGCACTGATAGTTGGGAACCACAGGTCTGCAGCTCTCCTGCTCAGGGGTATCTTTAAAACTCATGCTTGGCACCAACCTCAGACCTCCTTGAGTCCCACCTCTAACATGCCTTCAGGAGTTTTCACTTTAATAAATGCCCATGGGAACTTTATGGTTATCAGAGTTTGTAGAAAACACTGGTAAAAAAAAAAAAAAAAAAAAAAAAAAAAAAAAAAAAAAAAAAAAGGCTAAGGTGATCAGAGCCTTAAAGAATGGGAGTTTGGGGTTTGGGACACTTGGGAAAATCAGAGAATTGCTTTGAGTGCAGGAAACAGGAAAGAATATAAACTGGAAAGTAGTGGGCAGCTGATTAGAACTAATGGGGTCGGCTTTTGATTGTCCACCTGGAGGATTTATGAGCATATTCTCTGAACATTCCCATATAGCCCAATTGTAATACCAAAGCTCCCAGTCATCCAACTGGATACTGGTACCTGTTCCAACCTTTCAACTCTTTTTTTTTTTTTTTTTTTAAGTATCAGGAATTGAGTTCAGGGGCATTTGACCACTGAGCCACATCCCCAGCCCTATTTTGTGTTTTATTTAGAGACAGGGTCTCACTGAGTTGCTTAGCACCTCACTTTTGCTGAGGCTGGCTTTGAGCTCGCGATCCTCCTGCCTCAGCCTCCCGAGCTGCTGGGATTACAGGCATGCGCCACCACACCCGGCCCAACCTTTCAACTCTTCTTGACAGCTGTCTGCTGTACCCTCATGTGCTCCAGGAGAGGCCCCAAGGCCTCTGCTCCATCTTCTCCTCCTGCCACCCTGTTGCCCCCTGCTTCTGGGGCCCCATGGGACCACTGTGGTATGCCCAGCTGTCCTACTCTAACCACAGGGTGGGAAGGGACACTGCGCTCCCCGGGTATAGATCAGGTCCTTTTGCCTATGAACAGAGGAAAGGCCATGCTAAAATTCTAACCTGGGCTCTGATGAAGGCTCGGGGATTTACGGTAGGAAGTACAATCCAGAGAAGATAATCCCTGTTTTATAGACCCAGACCTGCCCTGGCATCTTTTACTGAACAGGCTTTTCCTATTTTCTTCCAAACTTGCGTCCACGTGGCTGCATTAGTCAGCTTTCTGTTACCTGAGATACCCAACTTATAAAGAGGAAAGGCTTATTTTGGCTCACAGTTTTGGAGGTTTCAGTTCATGGTCAGAAGGCCCTGCAGCTCTGGACCCGTGGTGGGCAGATCATCATGGGAGCTTAAACATGTTAGAGGAAGTCCTCACCTCTTGGCAAGCCAGCAAGCAAAAAGAAAGACAGGAAGGGGTTAGAGTCTCAATATCCCATTCAAAGGCAAACCCTAATAACCAAGGCCCCGCCTCTTAAAGGTTCCACTGCCTCCCTATAGTGCCAGGGTGGGGACCAGCTCTTTTACACATGGGCCTTTGAAGGACATTTCAGATCCAAATTGTAGCAGTGGCTACTGTAAACATTCCCCCAATCTGGGGCAGCAGCAGGGACAAAGGGGACCTGTAACTTTGAGGGGAGGAAGGCACTCCCTTGGCCACAGGCCTCTTCTGCTGTCCCAGAGTGGGCTGCTTCTCAGCACAACTGACCGTAGGGTGCTAGTTCCTTTCAAGGGAAGGCTCACTTTCACCTCAGTTAGCAGAAGCTGTCCAGGAAGTCCATACCAAGATGGGTGAGATGTGCAAGAATCTTGTTGGAAGAGGCTTAGGTAGAGCCTAAAGAGGCAGGAGGTAGACACAGGGCAGAGCTTCCAGAGTGAGGCAGGCCTGGCACCTGCGAAAGGAGAGAGGGAGGAAGGATGGGCAGCCAGAGTCTCCACCTGCTGCACAGTTTTGAGAGGGCTTCTGGGCCTCAGAGTGAAGGCTATGACCCAACGGTGTGACTGCTAGAGCCTGTCAGTCAGCCATGTCCCCTGCAGCAGGTGCTCCAGAAGGGGGAGCTGAATGGTACACTCACTCGGCCACTGGCGCGTGCTCCTTGTGCTGAATTGATCTTTTTTTTATTCCTCCCCCTGCCTCTCCTCCTCCAGTCCCTTCTTTGAGGACGCAGGTTTCTATAGGACTTTCTTTTTAAGGGGAAACTTGGGGTGGAGGTGAGGGGCAAGAGCCTCTTGCTGTCACTGCAGTTGACCTTGCAATACTGTGACTGACATTCATTGTCTTTTCTCTTTACCGTGCATTTTTAAAACTCCCCTCTCTTTCAGCTATTGCCTCAGCAGATCTTGGTGGCTTTCCTGGTGGCATGACCCATGTCCCATTCCTGAGGTGCTGAGCTCTTGGTGATGGTACGCTCCTTACACCAGGTATGCTGGGTGCTCATTCACAGTTGCATTAGGCCAGAGAGGACCAGGAAGCACCAAGGAGATGGAACCTGTTGCCTGCCCTGCTGCACAGAAACAGCCCGACTGTCCCCCCACTGATTATTGTCATCTCCACCAAGATGAGAATTCCTCTTTTTGTTATGGGTCAATGGACAGAAGATGTTCAAGGTGTCCTGGAGGCAGCTGTGACATGGGACCCTTGTTTGCCTCTGGCAAGAGCACACTTCTTCTGGGGTCTAGGATCTCTAGCCCTGTAGTGCCCAGAGTTGTGGGAGTAGAAAGAATGAAGTCCCCAGTGAGTCAGTGGGAGCAGGACCAACTGGGTTTTTGATTTGTCATAAGAAATTATCTTAGAGTTCTTCAAATTAAAAGTCAAACAAGGGTCTCGACAGTCTAAGATGGGGATGTTGGCAGGGCTGTATTCCTTCCTGGAGGCTCTGGGGGAGGATCTCTTTGTGTGACTTTTCCAGCTTCCAGATGCCGTCTGCACCCTTTATTTCCCAGCCACCTCCTCTACCTTCACAGCCAGGAAGGTTGCATCTCTCTAGCCACAGGTTCACAGTCACAGGTCCTGCTCACCATGACCAGGAATACTCCAGTGTTAAGGACCCAGGTGATCAGAATGAGTCCACCCAGATAGTCCAGGATAATCTTACATCTCAAACCCAGAACTAGATCACACCAGCGAAGTCCTCTTTGCCATTTTAGATAACATGTTTATAGGTTCCTGGGTTTGGGGCCTGGGCATCTTTGAGAAGCCCTTCTTCTGCCCATCATGGTGGGGCAGGTGAGATGGCTCTGCACATCTCACCACGTGACAAAAGTGCTAGCTCTTTCTATGGAGGGCTGGGCCACCTCGGCAAGTTCTAAGCACTCAGGGGGTCTGCAGAGCCCGAACCCTAGAGTACATCTACCCAGATGTCTTCATTCCCATTTTCAGTATCTCAGATCTTCAACTGTGGCCTTGACCTTGATATAACAGACCTGCTGCAGCTGAACATTTAGATGTCTATGGAGCTCTATGATTCTGGTATCAAGCCCAGCGTCAGCTCCTTGACTAAGATAGGGATCTTTTCCTAAGCTACCAAAGAGGTCCCTTGGCTCTCACACTTGGTCTTTGTCCTCAGTGTCCCATCATCCCTCTGCAGGGTGTCAGAACAAATTAGTAACACTCAGTCAACTTCCCTGCCCTTGTAGGCAGTATTCTCTCCATATGTTTCAATGCCCAGCAAGGGCATGGGTGTCCCTCTTCGTCCTGGACATTTTTACTGGTTGTAGCCTTATGAGAGCTTCTGCAGTTGGGCTGTTGCTTTGAGTCAGGGTCTCTCTAGCCCTATATACCACTCCAGTTGGGGTTTAACTTGGCAGTAAGTGGGCCCATGTCCAATATCATCTTATTATCTCTCTCCCTGGTACCACTCCGGGCCACCCTGGCCAGTTTGCATGCTCTGAGAAGCCAAAGGCAGGTGAGGTGAGACAAATGACATATATTGGTGGAGAGGCTTGTGAAGGTTAAAGAAGGAGAGGAGGATCAAGCTGGAGGACCCTTAGCACTGCAGCAGAACAGCTGAGAAAGGAGAGAGGGCAGGAAGGACTGGGTAGGGGGCTCAGCCTGCAGCACTGTTCTGAACAAATGGAGACCAGGCTAGATGGGTGACCCAGCTCTGGGATCTGCTGTGCTCACCCTGACTGGAAGCAGCCTAGGTGAAATGTGGCACAGCACAAAGGCCAGGAGGATCCAAGGTGTGGCAGCTGGAAGCTGCTGGTCTACCATGTTCCCTGCGGTAGGTGCTATTGAAGAGGGCACCAGAGGGTACATGGGGATGCATAGTGGCCACATACTCAAGGATACAGCCCCATGATCCACTGGGACATTTGCACATTTAGGACAGTCAGATCCTATCAGTCATTTTCCTAGTTTTGGACATTGAGTTGTTGGTGGCCTCACTGTGGCATGGCTGCAGCAGCCCCTCCAGCTGGGCTGGGCTGGCAAGCTCAGTACAGTTCCCTAAGCATCTCCTCATCCACAGTTCAAGTACGCCTGGATCTGCTGGCACTCAGAGATGCCTTATTTTCTAACAAGTAACTTCAAGGAAGCGGGAATAGGAATTGATTTGAGTCTTGTTTGTTTTTTGGTACTGGAGATTGAACTCAGGGGTACTTGACCACTGAGCCACATCCCCAGCCCTATTTTGTGTTTTATGTAGAGACAGGGTCTCACTGAGTTGCTTAGCACCTCACCGTTGCTGAGGCTGGCTTTGAGCTCGAGATTCTCCTGTCTCAGCCTCCCTAAGTGCTGGGATTACAAGGCTCACGCCACCGTGCCCGGCTTGATTTGAGTCTTTTTATTTTAATAGCTGATCATTTTGTTTTGTTTCTCAGCCCGACTTGCCAATCATGATCCCAGCAAATGGACACTTATATTAGGAAAATTCATTGAGCACTTATTTACAAAGCTGCAGGCAGGCTGCAGGAAAAGCACAGGACAGTAAGTGTAGCATCTTGGGTCCGTAGCAGCTAAACTCTTCACATCTCTAGGTCAAGGACAGGCAGGGAGGACAAAGTCCAACAGAGGAGACCATCTTGAAGAACACTCATCTTTGGATACAGGACACAGAGGCTGAGGCAACAGCCAAGGGAGGGAGCCTGGGGAGGAGCAGGCTGAGCTCACTCTCAGATCTGCTAGGGCTCCCAAGGGCCACACACAACCAGAGGCCATAGAGGCAGGAGCCCTTGACATGGTCCAAACAGGCAAGCTTCCCAGGGCAGAGAGCAGGTGCTGAGCAGCCCTGGGGTGGAGGAACAATAGCCAGTACCCCATCCTGTAAGTGAGGTATGGTTCAAGGTCACAGAAGTGGTTGAATAAAAAAGATAAGCAACTATTCATCCTTCATTCATCTACTCAGCAAATATTTTTCTGGAGTCAGCATACAATTACAAGGACTAACTTCGTTCCTTGTCTGAGGAGTTAAAGCCTTTGAATGGAAATAAAGTTTGGGAGATGCTACCATTCCACTTCCTTCAATGTCATGGCCTCCTCTTGGTGACAGATACTTGACATATAAGTTACAGTTGCTATTCTGAGGAAAATCCTGCCTGCCTGTGAAGCTCTGGTCTGTTCCATTCACAGCTTCCAAAACATCTTCATTCTAATCCCAGCACTTAGGGAGGCTGAGACAGGAGAGCTGCCGTGAAGGCTCCCCGATAGAAGCCTCAATCCCATCATTTGAGTTCAGAAATGGGTCGTAAAGGGTTTTTTTCACTTTTGAGAATCTTCTATGAGAAGACACTCACTCCCCACCCCTGAATGGGTACAGTTGTCCTTATCTTTGGTTTAGCTTCTCATGGTTTCAGCTACCCATGGCCAACCATGGCCAATCTGAATGCAAAATTATATATTTTGAAAAGGCAGTGGAAGAGAGAGTGAGCTAGAGTGCACGGCATGTAATTTTTATCATAGTACGTTGTTATAATTGTTCCCTTTTATTATGTTTTTTCTTAATATCCTGCTCTATCTAATTTATAAATTTATCTTTAGCACCTGTCTGTATAAATAAATCATTCTATAGTGTTTGGTACTATCTGTGGTTTCAGGTCTTCATTGGGGGTCTTGGAACATGTTCTCTCAGGATAAAGGGGGCCTATTATAATTTCTTCTATCTCTGGCTCTCAATGGTGGCTGTACTTGGGAATCACCAGGAGAGCCTTCAAGGACACAGCTACTTGAGTTCACCCCCAAAGATTCTGTTTAATTGGCTGGTGTGATCCAGGCTATTGCCTGTTTAGGTCTCTGGGCACAGGTGGGGCCAGGAACCGTGGGAGCCTCTGCCTGAAATTTTCATCACTTGACTCTTTAAGAGCCAGCTAGGAGCCAGCTGGTGAAGAATGGGGGAGGAGAGCAGAATGGAGAGGGGAAGCAGGGAGTCCAGAGGTCTTTGATTTCATGGAGTACAGTGGCACTGGCCGGGGAGGTGCATGGACCTGACTCAGGATTTACTGTATTCTGGTGGGAGGTTGCTGGTTGCTGTATTCTGGTCAGGTGCTGCTGGTCTGGTAGAATGAAGGCTTTTTTTTTTTTTTTTTTTTTTGGTACTGAAGATTGAACTCAGGGGCACTCGACCACTGAGCCACATCCCCAGCCCTATTTTGTGTTTTATGTAGAGACAGGGTCTCACTGAGTTGCTTAGTGCCTCGCCATTGCTGAGGCTGCCTTTGAACTCGTGATTCTCCTGTCTCAGCCTCCCTAAGTGCTGGGATTAGAATGAAGATGTTTTGGAAGCTGTGAATGGAACAGACCAGAGTACCAAAGCAGCTTAGGAAAACGTGCCTTCTAGGACAGGGCCCATCTGGGGTGGGGAGAGTTGAGGAAGGACTCACCCTTGGGTAGCACAAATACAGGCCTGGATCCTTTATTTACAATTTTGATAGTTTACTCATCCAGGATATTTTGCATTAATTCTGATTTGTATCAAAACATTATTTATCATGATTACTGTGTTTTCTGGCACTTCTTTCAATTTCGCACCAAAAGTGAATTCAGGGCAGTCCTGGCCCTTCTCTAGGGGAAGAGGAATGGCATTTATTTTAGTGCTGTTGGGTGCAGCTTTTGGTTATGGGGACAGACTTTTGTTTAGGGTTGGGACAGGTTGTTTAGGAGTTGAACCTCAGCCACAGCTGTGTGACCTCTGGCGATCACTCCCGTCTCTGAGCCTGTTTCTTTCACTGGAGATAACTTCCTGCTTGCTTGGGTCCCAGTGAGGGCGACATTCATGAAAAGGCAGTAAGGCACGCAGGGCCTAGCCCCCAGGGAGCGCTTCATACTGGCTTCCGGGTGACGGTGGCCGCATCACACGTGGTGCCTTTGCTAGCAAGCAGGTTCCTGGGCGGGTCGGGGGTCCGCGGGAGGGCTGCCCTGGCACCTTGGTCCTTTGTTCCCGCGGGTCGACCACGGCTCTGCCTCTCCTGTTGCTGGGTGCGAGGGATCCTTGGCGGTGTCAGCACTGATCCAAGTTCTCTTTTCATCCGCTGGTCCTCCACCCCTGCTCACAGGCTCCCGACACCATTGTCGTGCTGCCTCGCATGTCCCTGTCCTCCTGAGTCACAGAAGGCAGCTTTGTCCCCCGCCCACACCTGAAGGCAGCCCAGCTGAGGCGGTGACAGCGCTGCTGGCTGGCAGCCAGGGCACTTTCAGCAATAACATTCATCAGGCCTCTTCGAGAAACGGCCTTGGCCTCGCCAAGCAGCAAGGGTCTGGGTGGCCCTGGGAGGCCCAGGGTGGGTGTTTTTCATTTCCTTCCCATGCTGGTTTTTAAAGGCTGCATGCCTTTTGGTGCCAGAGACCCTCTGAGTCAGTTTTGCCCTCCACCCCCAGGCTGTGGCTGGAGGAGATTGGCATCACTGTTCCCAGCAGAGCAGAACACTTGAGTTGCCACCAGTGTGAGCTGCTGGGGCTGAGGGCTGCATATGGCACCAAAATCCAAGGCCACCCCATCTATCCGCTGGCACTTGGCCACGCTCTCTAGGTGCCACAGGTGCTGGTGGAGAAGGCACAGGAGTAGACCCACTTGCTCACCATGTCTGGATGAAACGGCCTTGAACTTGTGGCCTCTTCCAGAGCACCTAGAGCACAACTTGATTTGGGATAAGGTGTCTTTTGCACTGGGGACCCTGGCACTGGGGCATGGCATTACAGTCCTGACACTGAGAAACTCTTGGCATTGGGAAGTCCCTGGCTTTTGGGGATCGGGCACTTGGGGTCCCTGTTATTGAGGGATCCTGGCACTGAGGATCCCCTAGCATCCACGGACCTCTGGCTGGGGTCAAGGATTGACACTGGGAGTCCCTGTCACTGGAGGCCCCTGGCATTGAGAAGCCCCTGGCATTGGGGAACCCCTGGAGCTGGGGGATCCCTGGTTTTTTGAAGCCAGGTTGTTGGTACAACTGGAAGTCAGAGCTCAGTGAAGTAGACTTTAATGTTGTCTACAAAAGATTGGTGTGTTTTTGTATTCCCAGGCATGGGGTAGGACTGCATTTTCTTGTTTTGTTAAACTTGGGCATGTTTTGAGTGTCACTTCTGAGTGTGTGCTTGAAAAACCTGTGCCTTGATTGGCAGCATTCTTTCCTTTGCCATGGTAACTGGTAATGTCCTAGATAGTGGCCTCCTCTTTATGTCCCCTTTGTCTTTTCATCAGTCTAGATCCCGGAGTGAGGACGGTGAACTGCTGACTCTGGGGATGGCTTGCTGCCCCAGCATAACCCAGCACATCCTGACTGCTGCCCAGACCCACCTCACAGCTCCTTGCAGGCCATGCAGAAATCAAATTTCTGGTCCTTTTGTAAATCTGCACAGGGTTTTCTTTGTGAGTGTACAGAGGCAGGTCTCCGCAGCACATCTGAGGAGCATCCTGAGTGTGCGGCAGCCATCATTTTTCCGCCACTGTCTCACTTATCTCTTAAAACATAGATGAAATATTAGTTATACCATAAAGCTCTCCATAGATAGGGTGAACTGGCTTAGTACATTATAAACCCAGAACTCTGGGTTTAACTCAGTTAAATTTGAATATCACATAAACAACATATAATTTTTAGTATAAATACAGTTGGCCCATTGCAATCATGGGTTCTGTATCCTAGAAGTCAACCAACTGTAGGTGGAGAATATAGTTGGGCTGGTGATGGTTTTCTCTGAATTGAACGTGTACAGATTTTTTTCTTGTCATTATTCTCTAAACAATATGGTATAGTAATGACTTACATAGCATTTATATTGTATTAGTATAAGTAATCTAGAGATCATTTGAAGTATATGAAAAGATGAGTGTAGGATCTATGCAGATGCTACACCATTTTCTACAAGGGATTTGAGCATCCACAGATTTTGGTATCCTTGGGGAGTCAAGGAACCAATCCCCCCTTGGGACTGGTATCTCAAGTGGTATTTGTGATATACTAAAAAGTTATGCAGTTTTACCTGAAATTCAAATTTAACTGGATGTCTTATCTATAAACCTTTCTTTTCTTCAAACTACCTTAGTGTTTTAACTATCACTTTCTGCCTGGTATTGATAATGATTATGCCCCCAGTTTGTCTGGCCCATTGGACTTGGGGCTTCTTGAGGTCATACCCATAGCTGATGCAACTTTGTATTTCACCCAGCACCCAGTCTAGGCCACCCATAGCACAGGTATTAAGTCAGTGAGGGAGTTGATTTTGATGTGGCAGAGGGCTTTTTCCCTCAGGGCTGGGAGAGGGGAAAGGCAGTACAAAGTATTAGATATGTGTCCATTTTTTCCTTGCTCCTTCCCAAAAGTTAGCAGAACCCAGCGTTTTACATTTTGCATTGACCATGGTCCTGGCAGCTGAAGAAAAAAGCTTAACTTCTTTTGTAGGTTGTTACCTATCATTACCCAGCAGACTCTGTGCTAGAAATTGAGTCAGTGTCTCCAAGGTTTCTGTACCTGTCTGGGAAGGTATGCTATAAATCCTCCATCCCAATTGGTGGGAGGTACGCTGTCTTGGAAAGTGAGCATTCTTCAGAGGGTCAGATGCATGGAGCTTTCCTGAGCTTTCATCACCTGGGTGAACTCCCACAGTGCTGCCAAGGATACCAGCTCTGTTGAAGAGTCCTGGGAAGAAAGCTATGATGGCCACAGTACTACATCTAGGCTGAACATGGTGCTGTCTTTGATGTGGCATGAGTTATGCTTTTGACCTCAGAAGCCCAGGTTAGGAGCCAGTTAGGTACTTGCAGGTTGGACTTCACTATTTCTGCCTAGCCCTCAAAGAAGTGTCGGCGTTCCTGGAGCAGATAGATGTTCTGCACTCCTCTTTCATCCCTGCCAGGACACTGCTAGATGTTTATCTCACTCTCCCTTGTGAGTCTGGGCTCGGGGTGAGGATATCCATTCCTCCTCCAAGCTGTGTTCATTCATTCTCCAATTGCAAAAGCCAGCTTCCATCCCCACCCAATCCCCTGGTAACCATGTTCTCATCTTGGGGCTGAGTTGTTGTGAGGAAGACAGAAAAGAACCCAATGTTCAGAATCTTGTGAAACTTTAAACTGCTTTTGCTAGTAGTAGACAATATGCTTCAAGCTTGGCTCATAGGAGTCAACTTGCATAAAAGTTTATACAGCTAGTGAATTTCTCTATGAACCGAGTTTCTTCCCAGTTCGGCCTTTTCCCATCTCCAGAACAACTTGGATCCCAGAATAAGCAAAGAGAGCATGGTCACCAGAGCTGAAATAGGGGATGTTCTTGGTGTTTATTATTATTTGTTTAATCTTCTTCTGGAGGGCCCTTGAAGATGGTACCTGCGTTTTAATCCAAAAATTAGGCCAAAATGGAGCTAGCAGCTCCCAATATACTTGGCTTGTGGGTCCATATGAATGTTCCCCTGCAGCCGACATCCATGCACTGTGCACACACAAGATGTCATGAGACGACAAAGCCCCGCAAAGACAAGATGGGAAAGGAAGAAGACTTAACTCGGACTTTCTGCTTACGCACTAACTCTGCCCCTGCCCTTTACATGTCCTGTACAATTGGAAAAGATAAAAAGCAGTGACAATGTCATGTCACCTAGTGGAATTACCACAAAGTTGCGTTCCGGAGGAACCAAAGGCACTATTCCAAAGTTCCTCCTGCAGGGCAGCCAGGAACCCCTCCACC
The DNA here is from genome assembly GCA_004024805.1 of Geosciurus inauris. Lineage (NCBI taxonomy): Eukaryota > Metazoa > Chordata > Mammalia > Rodentia > Sciuridae > Geosciurus > Geosciurus inauris. The sequence goes on from PVHX01002928.1 coordinate 99,194, forward strand.
CAGAGGCCCAGGCAAGGCCCCCAGGGAACCCTGACCCACACAACAGAGAGGACTGGCAGGCACAAGATCTCCTTGGGGCAAAGACAGGGGTGCTTTTGGTGTCCACAGTCTCCCCAGCACTCGCACAGCGGCAGGCATGCAGCACAGGCCTGCCAGAGGGACGCGTGGTGAAGAAATGAACAATGAGCTCTTTTCTTTCATCAGCTCACTTTTCCTCCACACGGAACAATTCTGGACGTTGAGATAAAGATGGAGTCAAGGAAAGGCCCCGAGGATGGCCATGTCCCCGTTAGACGTCCCCAACCTCCCCCTCGCTCTGTTTCCAGTTGCTTTTGAATTCTCATTTTCCTCTTGGCATCTGCAGATGTCCCTAGGTCTCTGTCCAGTGTCAACCAGAGCAGGGCACAGAGCCATCACTCGTGATTTCCTGCAGTGTGTCCTGCACCAGGGCCCTTTATCCAATACATGAAAAATTTCTACTGGAATTGCGAGGAAAGAGCAAAACATGGACATCCCATAGATGTACCACATGCAGTGTGAACATTAGGCTCTCTGCTCTTCAGCTCGCTCGCGGCCTTTTCCACCAGCTCCTGTCCAAGCCTCACTCTTTGTCCCTGCTTTGGCTGACATAGGTAGCAACCCTCGCCTCCCAGTGTTTGTTCATTCATTCGTTTATTCATTCATTCATTTACGTAAGGAGTATCGTGTAAGTTGCTGTGATGCAACCAGCTCTGTGCCTGGGCTTCGTGGGGTCTCCCTGGCATATAAGTCAGACATGGTCCCTGCTTCAGCCTAGTGGGCAAAGCAAACAGTGAACAAATACATATAAAATAAACATAAATTGCAATATAGAAGGGCTGTGCAGGATAGAACAAAGAACACTAAAGAATAACAAGGGGGCTGAATTTAAGGATGTGTCTGTGGTTTGGTTGTGTGTAAGTGTGTTTGTGTATGTGCACGTCACTGTGTGTATCTGTGACTCTGTGAGGCTGAGACAGGGATGGGTATTTTCTGGAAGGGTGAGAATCCATTGGCCAAGCTGTGTTAGTCACAACAGATAGTAACAGCCAACCCCCAAGTCTCAGTGGCTCAACATAAAAAAAAAACAACCCTTTTTCTTCTCGCTTGCATTAGTGGGCTGAGGGTCTGGGAAACTCCTCCGGGCAGCTGCCCTCCATATGTGGCTCAGCGTTCCAGGAGGCTTTGATCTTGCAGCACGTCCGTGTTAACTTGTCTTCCAGCAGCACGACAGCGGGGAACAGAGTGTGGAGAAATGCAGTCGTCTCTTAGATGCCTCCGCTGGGAGGTGACACGTGTCCCTTCCATTGACATTTCTCCAACCAGTGCACACTTCACGCCATGCCTAATTTCAAGGGGGACGTGAACCTGGAATAAGAGAGAATCGGGGGTCTGGGTGAGTTCTGGTAATGTCTACCACATGGGCCAAGTTTGTGGGGAAAGGATTCCAAGCAGGAAGAGACCTCAGAAACATGGGGTGGCCGGAGTGTATTGAGCCAAGGGTAAAGGGGTGAGAGTTGATGGAAGTGGTGAAAGGGGTCAGATCTCCCACAGAAAGGGTTATGGATTCTGCTCCAAGTACAACTGATGGTTTTAAAGCAAGAGAGTCGGGGTATGTGATTTATAGTGTTTAAAAAGGTGTTTTGGGTTATCGTCTGGAGAAATGGATGAGGAGGCTATTGAAATAGCCCAGGCTAGCAATGATCCTGGCTTAGAACCAGGTTAGTAGGGTTGGAGAGAAATGGTAGCCTGGAGAGATGTCTTAATGGTAGAGCTTAATGGCTGGGTGATGGATTGAAAGGGAAGAGAAGTATCAAGGAAGACAGAAAATTTTCTGGAATGAGCAATTTAAAGGATGGAGATGTGGTGTATGGAGGTGGGGAGGAATAGCTTGTGTGGTGTATGGTGTGTGTGTTTGTGTTGAGAAGGAGAGTTCTAGGCTTCAGTTTGGGATAGTGCAGTTAGAGATGCCTATGAAATGTCCCAGTAGGGATGTCAGGTGGGCAGCTGGTACTGTGCTTGTATCTCAGGATTAATATTAAATGAGAAAAACAAACAAACAAACAAAACACCCCACTGCTACACTAACAGAGGAGATCCTAGTACAATAAGAAGCCTGGCTTCTCTCTCCTCTTACCCAAAGACCTCTCCCTAGGTATACGTGCTTTTGCCTGTTTCAATAGGAAATTGGGAAGAAAAAAGACAGCTCAACAGATCAGGAAGACTGCTATCCAGAAGACAGTTGCAGTTCACAGTTCCCAACAGAAAGGGACATGCTATGCAATGCGGGGCCATCATGGATAGCACTAAGGTTGAAACCTTGGGGTCATTCAGTGGCAGAGGGAAATGGAGGAACTGTGAGCTGGAGTTTCATTGTGGTTTCCATGGAAGAAACAGGCAAGGCAAGGCAAGTCAGCTTAGGATTGGCTTGTTTGAACACTTTCAGTGGGCTCTGGAGCATAGGGACTATCTCTGGTTTTCTGATGCCTGGTCCTGGGTTAATTAGGGCAGGGGATAGTAGCCCTGAAAGTGAAAAACCAAGAGAGGAGGCAGTTGGGGTTAGGGCCTAGAATTAGTTTTAATTTGAAAAAAACTTGTTCCTGGGAGAGTTTTGTTGCTATCTCTAGGACTTGGCTACCCCTGGGAGAGGATGTACTCCTAGAGTCAGCAAGTCTCCAGATGTCAAAGCATCAGAATACAGAAAATAAAAGTTCCATAAGGAACCGCCACCCTGTATAACAGATTCCCATACCATGCACCTCCAAATTGTCCAACACCCAACAGTGCTTAAAGGAAGTGTGTTTAATGAGATTTTTAGAAGCATTTGTTGTTGAGAGCTGCCCCAACACACCACCCAATGCATTTGTTAGTCATCAACTCCAAGAGCCACATATAATGACAGAGGATAGAGATCCCTCCCTGAAACAGGTGACTTTCTTGACCTCAGTGACTCTGTAAATGAAGTCAACTTAAGCTAAACACATGAGAATGCTAGAAAAGCCTTGATTTTATATTTCATTTAATTTTTCTCTTCTGAGAAGTGTTTTATCATAAGAGAGATGATGTGTTGCTTGGGAGACGAGGTTATCAGGACAGATTTTTAGTTGTCTGTGAAATAACGGATGATATGTGTGTGTGTGTGTGTGTGTGTGTATATATATATATATATATATATATATATATATATATATATATATAAAGGTCTCATAGGATGGCATGATTAGAGAAGAGACCACCTGATGGGTGAAGATGTTGGTAAGGCAAGTGTGTGGACACTGAGCATCCCTGCCCATTTTTGCTGTGGGTGCTGCACTGCAGAGTTCACCTATCTGATGCTGAGCAGCATCTGAGCAAGTCACACAGATGTCTAAGTAGGTCAAGGTGCCCACAGTGTGACTCCTCTGGGGAGGAGGCAGAACAGGTCACTTGCTGTTTTTGTACAATGTTTGCCGCTTACTGGAAAGTGTTGGCCCTTGACCTTGAGTTCCTCAGCTATTGTGAAGTCCCATCTGGGCCTGTGTATGCAGTACCCTTGTAGGTCTGTTATGTCCTACCGTGCTGTGGGATTTGTGGCCAGACACTGGCACAAATATGCTGACTCTCTGTGATATGAGAGTGCCGTGTAGAAGTCCTTTATCTCAGATCCAGGAGTCTCATGTCTTCTGCCAGCATCGTGAAACTTGTTAGCTCAGAGATGGGGAAAATCTCAGACCCTCTGTAGGTCTTGACACAAGAAGTCAGCAATTACATTCTAATATAAATATTATAGCTTACAAAGCAGTCATCTCTCCAACAGGGGGACCTCATACCTAGGTGAGAAAGGCACTTGGTAATGGACACCAGTGTTGTAACAAGAGACCAGCTTGTATTCAATTTGGTTCTTGGCTGTCGGACATGTACATACAATGATGGAGAAAAAATGAACCAAAATGTTGTTAGAACACTCCACTTTTTAGCATTTCTTATGATGACAATGTTCCCAGAAAATTAATAATGATTTGCTTGAAAAATGAAAATCCATATGGCAAGAAGTAGTTACCGGAAAGGGAAAACCTAAAATTAGCAAAGATGTGTGGAGTGACTTTCCTGAGGAAACCCTACTCTGCATTAGTGGCTGTTTTCCCAGCAAATTCATTTTGAAGCCAGAGTGGCCAATTCCCTAAGGTCCTCCATCCTGGGCATGTCTGTCCCCATTCACCTGGGCAGGTGTTGGAGGGACCAGTGGTGATGGGCTGGGGGGATGGGGTAGCCTAGAGCAGAGAGTTCTTCCTGCACCCTTCCTGCCTGACATCTATATCCTGCAACAGTAACACTGTCTTTCCATTAGCAGGGAGTGCAGGCGGCTCTCTGTTCACTCTGGTGGGCAGAGCACGTCCCACTCCTCATTTCCTTGTCTTCTGAGCACAGCTCCAATGCACCTGTGTTCAATTTTAGCCTCAACATCTGTCCTGAGCCACACGCGTCTTGCATTTCTGTGGGAAATTCATGACTGTGAGAGGGAGACTCTCGTGTGAAGGGATGATGCACCTTTTCCCTCGAGAATCTCAATCTCAAACATGCCAGTAAATGGGTCTTGATGTGACTAAAGTAAGGGATTGAATATTTGTGAAAGCAGTCATTTAAAGTATCTTGGTTGGGAGTGAAAAAATAAAAAAACCCCAAACTCCGCAAACCAAACCAAACACCAAATCCTTGTCAAGCTGCTCAATAGCCTGTTTTTATCTAGCTACTGGGAGGATCAGGGTTGCAAAATGCAAAGAGGACATGCATTGAGGTTCTATGAGAACTTCTGGGATATGACAAAAGCCACAGTCAATGTCAAAGGCCTTGTCAAGCCTGGGGATGTTAGCACATTTCGCTGGGAGTTGCTTGCTCTACTGGCTCTGTGATCCGGCTACTTATCTTCCTGGCTGGCTGTGTTCCTGTGTCCTGTATATCCTCTTGCTCAGAGGCCACCTTCTCTTCTTCTTTGTCACCTTTTCCATTTGTATAGCTGTTTCTGTCCTTTTTTCCTTTCTTTCTCTTTCTTTTAATTTGGTTTGAGTTCTTTGTGAACACATGTATATGTATCTGTGTGAGGGCGTAAACTTTTTAAAAAACACAATACAGTAAGCCAAAAGCTCCAAAGTAGCTTGGAAACAGATGAACAGCATCGGCCCATTATTTGAGATTTGTTATCTTAATCATGTTGCAGTCCTGCAAAGTATTAATAGACCCATTTTGTGGATGAGAAGCTGAGCTCCCAGAAGATAAGTAAGTTGCCCAAGGACACACAGGAGACATACCATGAAGCGGGTCCAGCTCTAAGTCTCATGCTTTTCATCCCTCCAGCTCAGTGCCTGGATAAGGGTGGCTGCGGGGGATGTGAGCTACGGGGCAACTTGGTCTTTGGAGGCAGCACCCTTGGGCTTGCGACTTGGCCCTGGGAGTATCAATAGTGGATCTCAGAGGGTCTTTGCAAGGATGAGAAGCAGTAATGGAAGTCCAGGCACAGTGGCTGGCACACAGCAAATGCTTGGTAACTGCAGCTAGGCCTGAAACCCTGGGGTCATCCTCAGGACTTCTCTTCATCTCACACACGCCCACAATCCATCAGCAGGTCCTGTCAACCTTACCTTCAAACATAGCCAAACTTCATCGCTTCTTGCCACCTCCTCTAAACCTAGGTTGCCATCTTTTGCTAGGTGACACACTTCTGACTGGCTCCCGGCTCCCGCTCTTATTCCCTCGTATTTCAGCTTATTCTCTTCACACCAGCTGACAGGAATCCTCAGGCCATGTTCCTCCAGTGCTGAGGTCTCCATTGGTATCCCACCTCGCTGCTCCCAGTCAGTAGCAGAGACCTCACTGTGCGTGGGCCTCTCTGGCCTTCCATCAGCGCTTGGTGAACTTCCGACTGCCCATGAACCACTGAAGATCTTGGAAAGATGCAGCTCTGCCTTGGTGCCTCTGAGGTGGAACCTAAGATTCTGCATTTCAACCAAGCTCTCAAATGATGCTGATGTTGCCAGTCCAAGACCCGCATGGACGACTCAGTACCCATGTGATCAGCACACCACGTCCCTCCTTGTCTCTTTCCCCTTACTAAAACCATTCACCTTCACCGGCTTTCTTGCACCTCAAGACACCAGGTAAGCTCTACCTCAGGGCCTTTATACATCCTGTTTCTTGCTCTCTGGGACATTCTTTCTCCAGATACTCAATTGGCTCACTTTGCTTAGGTACTGGCTCTAGTGTCACCCTCTCTGCAAAGGGTTGCCTAACTTCTGTTCTTAAAATTGCACCCCACCACCCCCTAGTGACACTCCCCATTTCCATTAACTGTTTTATTTTATCAGAACATACCACTTTCTAACATCATATGTCTTACAACTTTATTTTATTTTGTCAGTCTTTCCCAGATAGAAAGTAAACTTCAAGAGGTCACACAATCTTTTTTTGTTCACTGCTGTATCGTCTGCTCCTAGAAGAGTGCCTGGTACATCACAGACACTTAATAAATATTCATCAAATACACTAGTATTTGAATTTTGTTCTCGCTGTTTAGAAAGTGCTTGGCCAAGGTCACTCAAAATATAAAAGAAGCAAAAAGCAAAAATCACCTCAAAATAACAACAGAAATCTTGTGGCTAGATATCTCACAAGTGATTCAGCAATTTCTTCGTAAATGGAATTTTCTTCTTTTACGTTCTTCTCTCTGGTAGGTGCTGGGTCTGCTGTTCAGGGTCCTAGAGCTGTCTTGAAGCAGAACATGGCAATCTGGAGCGCAGACTGGGTGTGGGGTGCAGATGACAAGCCACAGCTGAGTCACAGGCTCAGTGCCTGCTCTTGGACGCTCTCATGTGGTCCTTGGTTTTGCTTTGTTCTACCTTTGGGTTTACTCCCCAGGCTGAGCCTGAGTCCCTGAGTGTGCAAGAAGCCCTTAGTCCTGTCTGGTTTCTCCAGATCCTTATCCTGAATAGGGATCAGTCAGTCATCAGGGCTACACTTTGACCTCCTGAGGGAAGACATTCCCCAGTCTCCCCCTCAAAGGCATATCTGCAAGTTAATGCCCAGTGTCTTTCTATTTTCTTGGTAGAGAGTGTGGCTTCCTAGTGTCCGTAACTGCCAGTTCTGAATATTTCTAGTTAATGATGTGGCCTCCCTAGCCGCATCACGATCATGTTTATTTTTGATCATCTCACTTTGGAGAATTGGCTTCCTCTTCCTTTTTAGTTCACGCCTCATTTGAAGTACACACACACATCCGCGCGTGCACACACACACACACACACACACACAAACACACTCAGGCAGTATCTTGGCATAAAGTTTCCCAAGAGAACATACCTTGAGATTTTTCTGGGTTGAGACGTAATCTGAAATCCTAAACACCATAATCCTGAATTTTGAAATCCTGAAAGACCAAAATCTCAAAATACATACTATCTGGAAAGAATAATTTAAAAAATATTTAAAAGACATTTATTTAGAATTTTAAGAGGGAATTTATTTGAGAAACCTATAAAAACCCAACAAAGTACTTTATAGACCACTGGACATAATAAAATAGGCAATAATAATAATAATGTATTTTTGCAAGCACAGGTATCCTAACAATAGTCACATGGGTATATATAGGTATGGGAAGATGAAATGTATTCATAAATAAATAAGTCAAAAACTGAAATGTACAAACGCATTATCACTAGGATGGTAATTGTGTGTCTCCAGCTTTATAACTGTAGTCATATAAAACCTGTGTTAAGCAACCTGAGATTTTTGATGAGATTGGTCCCCAGCCAGGACGGGTCACCACTATATATGGAGTCATCCAAAAAGCCAAGACTTCCAGAATTTAATCTTTACAAATACATGTGTATGAAAAGGACAACTCCTCCTTCACTGAGGATAGTTCAACATTTTTACATGCATGCACCATGCTTACTCATAAAGTTGACATTGTGGTAATGCGCTTTCACAAAAACGCACAAAACAAATTAGAACTCTCTAAAAGTCTTTATGCAACTTATACCTCCAGTATTTTAAATGATGCAAAGATGAAATAACATAGTGAATTGTAAAAAAAAAAAAAAAAGATGATACTAACAACTTAAAATTCATGGGAAAAAAAAACTAAAAAAGAAGAAAGAGTAAAAGGGACAAAACAGAATACTCTCCCTCAAAACAAAAAAAGAAAATTTGACATATGAAAAGTGTATTGAGGGATAGAAGGAGGAGGTCTGTGCAGGAGGCCAGAGGCTGACTTCTGAATTCACTATATTTTGAAGTCTTGCATTACTTTTTTTTTTTAGGGAATAGTTCTCTTCAGAGAACACATTCACATTCCTTTTCCATGTGGCAGACCTTGCCCACCTGGTCTGCTTAGACTTCCAAACTAATCCCCCCTCTGGAAACACCCTTGCAAACAACCTCAAAATAATGCTTTCTGGGTTGCTAGGTATTTGTTCAACTTCAAGAGGCAACTGTCCTGTGTCCAACTGAAGGTGCACTAATCCCTCCTCCAAAATTCAGCTCTCCACCCCTCTTCTCGCCCCAGGGGGAACTGATTTGCAGGATTTCGATATTTGGGATTTTCAGGATTTTAGATGTTAATGACCTTAATCTTTAGGGATTTTGATCTTTCAGGATTTCAACATTTGGAATTATTCCAGTTTGGATTGTGTCTTTTGGGTTTAAGTGTTTATTGGTCTGTCTTTCCCCATTTCTGTCCTGAGGGCAGGGCCATGTGCTGATCTTACTCACCAGTGAATTCCAAGCTCACAGCTCAGTGCTTGGCACATGATCCCCTTCATGAACCTGTGTGGAAGGAAGTCATGAATGGCAGTTGTGAATGTTTCCCCTTTGCAGGGTGATTAGAGCTTGTCTCCCTCCTCTGTGGCTTTGCAGGGTGATTAGAGCTTGTCTCTCTCCTCTGCCAGCTTGTCTCTCTCCTCTGCTACCCCTTACCGGTGAAGTCCCTGGTGTCTTCTAGAAAGGCACAGCCAGAGAACCTTGCTGCTGCTTCTGGGTGGTCTGCACACAGGAAATCCATGCTTTGGAGCACGCTGTCAGAATCAATAAACTAGAGATGGATTTGCAAAGACCTGTCATTTCACGTATTATGAGAGCAAACCTTTAGAAAATGAAGATTCCTTTAGATTCAGTAAACATCTGCAGGACAGGCAGAAACTAGCATTTAGAAAAAAGCCAGCAGAGACAGAAAGGGGTGGGGAGAGCTGGGTGTCTGTCACGTGAATGTCAGGCTGTCACTCCCAGACAGCTGAGGAGTTCTCAGATTTGAGTGATCTAGTGTAACTTGGAAGATCATGACAGATAAAAGGAATCCTGGATTAGGAGTTTGATTATCTGGGCAAGTGCTGGAACTTTCCAGGCCTTCATTTCATAATCAGGGTCCTTGGGGACCTCCTTGGATTTTAAAATAGGATCGCCTCAAATCTCCAGTTCCACAGCTTGGATGTCTAAACTCCTTGCAGAGTTTATGGAAACCCAGGAAGCTTCTCTCTCGGTTCCCCCTCTCCCTTCCCATGGATGCTGGCTCCCTTTTCCTGTGCAGCAAATTGGACCCCAAACTCAGCATCTTTGGTTGTCTTTCCCCTCCTGGACCCCCATGGAACTCTTCCATTCTCACAAAGATCTATAGATCATGGGAACCAGCTTCATCTTTTCATGGCGAGCATGTGGGGTCCACGGTCAGCCTCCAGGTGTGGCTGAGATGTCTATGAACCCCATAACCTCCAATGCCGCCTCCCATTACCCATCGCCAGTGCTGCTCCTGAGACCCTGGAACTCCTGGGGTGCCCAGTCTGCCCAGACCTTTCACTCTACAGCAGGGGAAGTTCCTCGCTGCTTTTTGACCTCATCCACTCTGTGTGCACACGTTTTTCAGGCCTCTGACATGCGGGCGCAGGAGACAAGTCTGCTGTCTACCATGAAGTCCTGTGGGAGAGTTCACTTCCCTCTGGTCACACAAGCAGAGCCCCTATGTCTTCCTCTTCTCCCAGGACAAGTTCACCTCAGAGGTTCTTCAATGCTGAGAGGCCTTGATAAACATGGTGTGGATGGTTTTGATCTCTGTCACCGTTGGTTGAAACATGGGATGGATGCAGCTCAAGGTCAAACCGGGGCCTCCATTGCAAAAGAACAAGCAAACACCTGGCTTAGCTGTCAGGATCTTGTTTCCAGTGTGAATTCCAGAATAAACCAGCCACATGATCTTAGGCAGGCCACTCATGTTGCTGAGCCTCAGTTTCCACTTAAAGTGGCCATGAAGTCATGTATTCTATTCCTCACAGGTTGTGTGAGGCTCAAATAGTTAATAGAGTGAAGAAAATACTTCATTTTACAAAACATAAAGTGTTAGGAAAACATAAAGCACGCAGAAGGAGATCGCGTCCTAATTTTCAGATTTGGGACTCAACCCAGAGTCTTCCTGGAATGGAGATGTACTGGGATGAGCTAAAATTTTGCCATTTTTATTGAGAGATCCCTGGTGTGAATTCCAGAATCGCTCACCTAAGCAGGGGGCTGGAAGCATTCCTTAATCTTGTGAGTGTTCAATTGCATTTGCATCAAAGAAGTGTTTATAAACAGCTGACTGTGAGGTGGTTTATTTTTTTAAAGATTGAAATGTGCACCTGGTGCTGTTTCTGTGACTCTCTGTCATGGAGGCCAGGTCCTTCCTTTCTCAGCTCAGGCTCTCTGCACACCCAGTGGACAGCATCTGTGCAGGGAGCCTCACAGTTACCCGCTGTAACCAAGCCACATCATACAGCCAAATAATCAGCAGAAGGTTTGACCAAGATTTCCCCTGATTTGGGGTGCCTCAAATGGCACCTGGGCCAGATATTGTTTTCTGAATTCCATGAGCTATTTTCTCCTCTGATATTTGCCATCATCCGGTGGGTCTGCAGAAGCCCTGTATTTCTCTCAGCACACTATCTGTAGCACAGTGATTTCACTTGTGTCTGTGTCTCTTCTCTTTATGCCCTCTGGTCTTAGGACAGGAAATGGCGATTTGGTTTAGCAGTGTTAAATATGAGGTGTCCTTTAGCCATCCATGTAGAGCAGGCAGTCGGATGTAGCACCAGTGACCTATCGCTGTGTAATAAATTACCCATAAATGTAGTGGCTTAAAACAGCATACATTTAGTATTCCACAGTCTGACAGGTTAGGAGTCTAGGTGAAGCCTGGTTGGGTCTTACCTCAGGTCCCTTCCCCCGAGCAAGCCTGACCATCATCTCGTAACTTATCTGCTCAGGAAGCAGCTTGACCGATTTAGCTCAGGGTCCCTCAGCAAGCTGTCCTTTGGAGCCATGGTCTTAGCTGAAGGTTCCACTGGAAAGAGGTGTTTCCAAACTCCTGTGTGCAGCTGTGGGCAGATAGGGGGTTGGCCTGAAGGCCTCAAGTCCTCGCTAGCTGTTGATTGGATACTGTCCTCAGTTCCCTGCCATGTGGGCCTCTCCATCAGGGCAGCTCACAACACTGGCCTCCATCAGAGTGAAAAAGCAAGAGAGAGAAGCTCATCCCTGAAGGAATCCAGCTCCCACTGGAGAAGCTGCATGAATACCTGAGCACCAAGCAGGATCACCTGGGGGATCTTTTTGTTTTTTGGTTTGAACCCAGGGTCGCTTAACCACTGAGCCACATAACCACCACTATTCTGTATTTTATTTAGTGACAGGATCTCCCTGAGTTGCTTAGGGCTTTGCTAACTTGCTGAGGCTGGTTTTGAACTCACTGCGATCCTCCTGCCCCAGCCTCCTGTGCTGCTGGGATTATAGGCGTGCGCCACTACACCCAGCTCGGGGCTCATTTTAGAAGCTGCTTAGTGCAATATGCCAGGTTGGTGTCCTGGGGAGGGGCTGGGCTGCACACAGACCGTGGGCTGCCTAGGTCAGGCCACCTACAGAAGGGATCACAAGGATTGAGTGTTCAGAGAGAAGTGTTCTGAGCCCCGAGTGTAGGCCCTCAACCTGTAGGAAACAGAATCCAGGAAGGAACACAAGGGCCAGAAAAGGAAGTCCACAAGTTCAGACAGGTGATACAGGCTGGCAGGAATGCTGGGAAAGGGACATGGAAGGGAAGGTATTAGAACAAAGAAACACAACCATCCTCTCTCCATTTTTTATTTTAAAGAGGTTGTTTCCTAAGAAGAGGAGTTCTCTGATTTCAACAGGTCTTCTCCACCCCAAAATTGCATAAAAAATCCATTAGATGGCCATCATGTCCTCCTGGATCTCGTCTCACTTCTGGCTGGTGGGGGAGTCCCAAACTCCTGGAGAAGAGGAACAACTCAGGCAGAGGGCGTCCTGTACAAACCAGACAGCCTCCGCTGGAGGGAAAAGAGGTTGGCTGCTTCTGCGCATGGCCTCCTGGGACTTTGCTACGTGTGGCGCGTGTTGGAGCTGCTGAGTCAGCGCCAGCACTGCAGGAGTAAACAGTCTGACTGCGATGCTCGGTCCCCTGGAGCTGAATTCCCAGACAGGCAGCCAAATGAGAAAAGGTGCAATTAAGCAAATAGAAACAAAGAAGTGGGAACAACAACAGCCAGGCAGGGAATTAGCTGCAGTGTGTTTTGTTTCCTGTCTTCTGGGGCATTCCCTTAATTTAGTGTATAGGGTGTTCCTTCATTCGTTTAGTCAATAAATATTTATTGAATACTTTTGAAGCATCAAGTCCAGTGTAGGTGCTGGGATGTCCTGGGGTCCTAATTCATTTTTTTTTGCTGTTGTTGCTATAACAAAATAACTGAAACTGGTAACTTATAAAGAAAATAGGTTTATTTAGATTATAGTTTTGGAAGCTGACAGTTCAAGGTCCAGCAACCATATCTCGTGAAGACTTTGTGATGCATCATAACATAAAGGATAGCATCACATGGTGGAAACGTGCAAGAGTGACAGGTCACATGTGAGAGAGGAAGTAAAAGAGCAAGAAGAGAAAGCCAATGTGTAACCATCCATTCTGTGGTACCCAGTCCATTTCCTAGAGATCTAACCTACTCCTGCAAAACAAGCACTAATCCAGCAGAGGTGGTGTCTCCCATGATGCAATTACCTTCTAGTAGGCCCCACCTCTTATAGGCTCTGTCATCTTTTAACTTCCCATACTGGTATCCCATAACATACCAAGCTTCCAGCACATGAAACCATATCCAAATCATAGCACATGATAAGCAGAGGCAAAAGGACTCTTTGATCAAGGAGCTCATGGTGTAGAAATGCAGACAGAATTACATGGTCACACAAATACGTAAAAATGAGAGCAGCAGTCACTGACAAAAACTCTTTGACAAAATTTTAGGGTCCTCTGACTTCTCTTCTCAGCAAGATCTTGAACTTAGATTATGAGCTTTGTTCTTGTTTTGCCCTTACTGGGCTTGCATCACCCACTCTTTGCTAAAATCCTGCTAGTGTAGTAAGAATTCCCCCTCCCTTGATATATTATCACCCTTTATAACTGATCAAATTCATCCCCAACTCTCAATCTCTGATTGCCCTAGTCTGCCATCAGCAAGAATCTTGTTAAATTGGTTTAGCAAGAGTCCTCCCATTCTCCATGTCTCTTCTTAGTCATTTTCTATCAGTTTTCCCCTTAGCCCTGCTCATTGGCTGGAAATCTCCACTTCTCTTTGTTGTTTCTGGAGGGGGCTCACTCTAGCCTATCGTGATAATCTTGACTCCTCTCGCAATAATCCTGACTAAAGCTTTCCTTACTATTTCCACAGGTGTCAGAATCGACTGATATAATTGCTATGAAGGTAAAATTCTGTGGAATCAAATGAATGGAACGAATCTTTCAGGGAGGCCAAAAGAAGCTAGTGCTATAGTGTGGATGTGGTTTGTTACTCCCAAAACTCATGTTGAAATTTGGTCGTCAATGTAGTAGTGGTGGGAGGTATGGCCTTTAAGAAGGACTGATGCCTTCCTCCTCAGACTGGACTGATTCTTATGAGAATTAGCTTGTTAAAATGTGTTTGGCCTACTTTGTACCTTCCTCTCTTCCACATGTGCTGTGTTAGTCAGTTTTGCATTACTGTAACAAAATATGTGACATAATCAAATTATAAAGTGGAAAGGTTTACTTTGGCTTGAATTGAGATCTAACCTCTTAGAGCAGGATGGAGAAGTTAGAAATTAACTGCAACTTAGAAATAAAGCAAAAGGTTGACTGCGTGGCCTTTCAGTATCCTAATGGAACATTATCTAAGAGGCCCGTGCAAGATGGCCTAGCTCTCTAGGGGACTGTGCCTGGTTTGGCCTACAGTTGTTGATTAGGGACCAAACAGGGTAGTGTTAGACATTAATTTGTAGAAGATTGTTAAGCTGCAAATGATTTTTTGTCCATTAGAGATGCAAACATTTCTGCCCAATGGAAAAATAGCCTAAAAGGGTACAGTTTTATAGCCTTGTAGGACATTAACTCTTTTTTTCTATCTAGCTTAGCAAACTTATTTCAACATTCCTTTCCCAAGAAAGCATACAAGTTCCCGTTCCACAGTGCTGTCTGAGCTGGGTTTTCCATCCTGATGGCCCCTCGTCACTCAGTGAACCAAGTCTGTGTCAGGTGTTCAGTATATATTTGCATGACAGTTTATTTTTTTCCCTTTTTTATTTGTTCTTTTTAGATATACATGACAGTAGAGTATATTTTGACATACTATACATGCATGGAGTATAACTTATTCTAATTAGGATCTCATCCTTGTGGTTGTACATTGTGTGAAGTTATACTGGTCATATATTCATATATAAGGATAGGAAATTTATGTCGGATTCATTCTACTTTCTTTCTTATTCCCATTCCCCCTTCCTTCCCTTCATTCCCAGTTGTCTAATCCAATGAACTTCTATTCTTACCCTCCTTAACCCTCCCTTATTGTGGATCAGCATCCACATATCAAAGAGAACATTTGGCCTTTGATTTTTTGGGGGATTGGCTTATTTCACTTAGCACGATAGTCTCCAGTTCCATCCATTTACTGAAAATGCCATAATTTCATTCTTCTTTATGGCTGAGTAACATTCACTCCTCGGTTTATACCTGAAGGACTTAAAATCAGCATACTATAGTGACACAGCCACATCAATGTTTATAACAGCTCCATTCACAAGAGCCAAGCTATGGAACCAACCCAGGTGCCCTTCAACAGAGGAATGGATAGAGAGTTACATTTTTTACCCTTTAAGGCTCACACTTGGACAGGATGGGTCTCGTGGCCACAGCCAGTGTTTTCTACTCAGCAAGGGTTGGGGGCTGTTGGCGTCCGTCACCTGATATGATTTAGATGTCTAAACTGAATACCCTGGTGTCTGTCCCCTTCCCATGCTTTGCTGTTTCTGTCAGGGAGGCCCCTTCTTTTCCATCCTCAGGCTTACAACCTCAATATTGTCCTTGGGTTGTCCCTCCTCCTTGGTCGGTCAGTTACTAATCCCTGTCAATGCTCACTTAGGCCCGGCCCTGGGAACGACCCCTTCTTCTCCAATCCATGGCCACCATTCACTCCAGGTGCCAGGACCGTGAGGACCTGTTATCAGATCCTGGTGAGCCTTCCAGTTTCTAGGATCTTCCTCTCCAAGGCATCCCCTAAATCATTACTAGGTTAATCTATATAAAAATGTTATTTTTGGATATCACCACCCTGTTTAGAATCACATCTATGGTTGTAACCCAGACTTATTTCCTGGCTTGCATAAACTTTTTGTGGGAAAAGACACGTGAAGTACTGGCGGGTTGTATTTTCTCCTTCTTGGAATCCTTGGAAGGGTCTCCCCAGCCAGACCTCCCCCACCAGGGGGCTCTGAGCATGACTTGCCAAGCCCTGAGACACACTATTAAACTGATTAGACCACGAGGGGGCATTTGATTCATAGGCAGCCAGCATGAGGGCGTGACATAAAGAGCTGCCCAAGAGAACAGTCAGCGCTGGATGAAGGCCACCAAATCACTCTGATCCTCTCCTGGGAGTCTAATTCCAGATGGGAGCAGCAGAGGAGATTCAGCAAAGGGCTTAACAAGATGACTGTGTCCTGAATGATCTCCACGGTATTGATCATGTCTTCTTATTTTCTGTATTCTGATGCTTTGAGATCTGGGGCCTTGCTGACCTGAGAGTAACTGCCTGTCCCAAGGGTAGTCTCTTAGAGATAGCAAATGGCTTGCCTTCCCCATGCCCACTCAAGCATGCCTTTCAGATGCAAACCAAGAGATCCAGAGTCCCTACTCCTACCACACTCAGTACCACTGTGGACTTATCCACACTCCAGCTCCCATGGAAAGTATTCAACCTACAAATCCTAGGCCTGCTTCACCTGCTGCATCCCTTCCCACATATGCACAGGCTCATGCCCTCAGTTCCCCACCCTTCCTCTCACTCTGGTGCTTTCCTGTGTGGTCCCCATGGCATAGCATCCCCTCTCCTCTTGGGAACTATTAGTAATAAACTATAATTTCAATGGCAGTTTCCTCCTGATCTGTTGGCTTTATTAGACCTTAACATCTCCATCAGTACACTATATTTTAAAACACTCAGTTCTCACACACTGCATGCCTGTCTCTAGAGCTTGGTGATATGCCTGTCACAGCCTTTCTTAAAGGCAGGGCTGTGTTCTCTTGCCACCTTACCCCTCATTGTCTTAGATTCAACCCCCTTTACTTAAGGTAAGTCAAGCATCTCTATTGCTTGCAACCAAAAAAAAAAAGTCAACTGCAGGATGCCAGAGCAGATCTGTATCTATTCTCCTCCCTTTTCCTCTAGACCCTTTTCTCAGACCCTTCAACTTCAACCAGGTGGACTGCGTATTCCCATATGTTCTGGGTCTCCTCCCAGGCCTACCCTCCATCAGTCTCACTATGGGTTCAACCCCCTTTTCTCAGATCTGACCTGAGCTTCACCTCTCCTGTGATAACTTTCATGACGTCACCTTCATGGGCAATAGCCCCCTTCTTGGAACACCTGCATCATCTACCACCATTATTCAATATTAACTTCTCAATATTCAGAAACTCTCTCCCCAAGGCTTTGTGTTCTTTCAGTTCAAGAGCCAAGTGTTTGATACTTTGTGTGATGACAAGATGCGCTTGATACCAAATAAACCCTCCCTTCTCATTGAGTTGGAGTATAAAATCCCCAGAGGCTATAATAGTGGCTAACTTTTGAGCCAGGCCTGGCCAGGTGGGGAGGCCAGGACTCTTTACTTATTTCTAGTCTAGGTGGAACCCATCTGGGTGGTGGGGTGGGCCTGTTCCTAGTTTTCCTGAATGGAGAGCCTAAGTCATTTTCTGTTATTCCATGATACTTGGGAAGATTTTTCTTTCTTTAGTTCACTGTCAGGCCTAGAAGGAGAGGTGAAGTACAACGGAAAAAATGGGGGGAGAAGCCCAAGAGAGGAGAGGGCCACCAGTGGACTATTTTCCTGTGTAGAGATTGGGACCGGGCAGGAGCCTTGGCAATTAAATGTGTTCTTCACAGTTTCGTCCTGGGCTGCCCTGTTTATAATAAAAACATTTGGCTTGACTTCCATAGGCTCCAACTCCTGTTGTAAATGTTGAAGCGTTTCAGGCCACATTCCCTTTTGTCCCTTGAGAAATTTTTTACAAAAAAAAACACAAGGGGTGAACCAAATAGTTCCTGGGATCAGCTCCAATCTGAAGCATCACATTTAGAGTTCTGAACTATGCACACAATTGAGATACTAAAAATCAAGCCCCGGATATACCTTTTAAACAGCAAACTAATTATCTGCATCCAAATCGACGGACTGTGTCTCTTTAAATGTTCTTTCCATTCCTAGTACATGCTGTAATCAGCAGATGGCCTACCTTCCCCCACACCCCCCTTAAAACAGACCCTCCTAATAGCTAATATCCTGCAGTGACCAAAGCCATTAGAAGGATTAGCCATTACCATCCTGTCCAGCAAACACATAATACTCATGGGGATTGCCTTTTTCTCCTCTGTTTGTTGTTTTTATGGATGAATCAGGGCCCAATGGTGGGTTGAAAAATCAAAACGAGGAGGGCAGAGGGTTATGTCCATTCTTTTCCAGGGCACCTCCCAAACAGCCTTCAGATTTGTGATTCCTTTGTTAAAATGATGGCAGATGTCAGCTTTGTGGATAGAGCAACCTCTAAAAGGACACAGACAGTACGCAGACCTCTGTCCCTAGTTACCATAATATCTAATACTCATCCTTTCCCAAGTGCGACAGCAAATCTGTGCTCTGCCTGGTCACACAGTCCTATTTGTGCGGTAAAAGATGAGCAGTCAGCCGCCCAGCCCAAAAGCCACGTTGCAAGGCCCGGGAATGCTCTGAAACACTGCCACCCAGTGGCGTTCGGCAGAACAGCGAGTGAGCAGGGAACCCAGCTTTACAGCCTGAGGAAGAAGCAGGAGGAGCAGAGAGGCGGTAAAACTGGCCTCGGATCATGAGGCGGAGCTGCAGAAAAGCACACTGTGTGGCACAAAGACACGAGCCAGTTTGGAGATGGCCAAATACGGCAGGTGACAGAAACATGGAAAAAGACAGCTGGCATAGAGAGAGAGGAATTAAGATTGGTAATGTAATGAGATGGTACATCTGATGAGTCTCTTTTCTAAAGGGAAGAAACACATGCTTTCTCTAAGGGAGAGCTGGAGAGAGATGATGGGAAGATGAGTCAATGGAACTCCTTTGGGAGTCTGCCTTAATTTGAATGACTCAGTCTTGCACGTCTGGATTCTTAAGGATCCTTGGTCTCTTCTGACTGTGGGAAAGTCACGGTACCTTGGTTTCCCCACCTGAAGAAGCTGAATTGAAATGAAGTCCTAACATTGTATGAATAGGTTATCTGAGACACCAAGTGGACAAGAAATGCAGAGATACAGAAAATGCAAGCTGGGCGACACTTGCATCATTTGTGTGACTCAACTACTCTAAGGGAGAACCTAAAACATATGTCATCCATTTTCTCCTCTCTGTAGTTCAGGACTTGCTGGGACCAGGCACAGAATAAGTCCTTGTCGAGTGTAGGTGATTCTCAGAAAGAACTTGCCATCCAACCTTTCAGCATCAACAGATGAGGGCCAGTTAGCTCCTGGAGATCTGGAAGCTTCCAGCATTTTCAGTGCATGTGGGAGAAGGGTTGAGAGGGAACTGGCATTGGAAAGGAAGCTTTACTTCATTAAAATTGAAGCTAAACCAGAAGCTAATGGGTTAGTAATTTAATACATCACTCTTTTCCGTAATATTTTTATTTTAAAAAGAAAATTTCTGTTCAAGGGCAAAGCAATTCCAAAGAAATTAGATTCTGCTGGTTTGAAATGTAAGAATCCAGGCAGGCGGTAAGGAAAATGCACTTCCCGGTTCCTTCATTCTTATCTGATAGTCCCTGCCCTGCCTCAGAAGTGCATATTTCTTGAGGAAAAGCATATGTGATCACTATTTTAAAGACTGTTAGAATCACTTTCGTATCCAAGGTCTGAAAGAAGATTTGGGCTCAGGCTCCATTTGAAGAAATCCAGGTTGTATTTCCCCCAGCATTTAGGGTTTGATGGTTTCTGCTTATCTAAAGTGCTCACATTGCAAACACGAGCAGCAGGGCTGGGGATTTAAATTCGGTCTTGATGGGAATTTGAACTGAAATACTCTGCCCAATGCCACTTTATAAGCTGGGAATCATCAAGCTAGCTACAAATACCTCGAGGGGTCCTTGCGGTTGCTCAACATAAATCAGTAAAATGACAGGCAATTGACTTTGAAGACAGCTCTCACATGGCTGAGTGGCTGGAGCTGCTGGAAGCAGATGAGGGCATTTTCCTGTAAACATGATTGTGATTAGCACCAGAATAAACAGTGGATTGGGCTGTATCTGTCAGACTCCAGCTTGCTCTGGATTTTTCATTAGGTAGAAATCCACATGTGCCTCTGTGTAGCAAAGTTGGCAACTTAAGAAATAAGTTTGTATTTCAACACCTTATGAATACTTCTGATTTCCCCAGAAGGGAAACAGGAAGGGAGCTTGATTCTGCTATGTTTTCATGGAGAGAGAAAATAGAGTGTGGGAATCAGAACCTTCAATGCAAAAGTAGTTCTGATGTTGTCTAGTGAAGTTTGGCAAAGCTCAGATTTTGGCTAAATAGAAAGGTGTGTATTTAAAAGGTTGACCTGATGCATATTATATGAGGTCACCAACTCAAAAGCCTCATAGGCCAGGAAAGTAGCATCTGTAGTTAAGTTGCCCTGAGGGGCAAAGGCCAAGAGGACCCTGCAGGACCTGTCCAAGGAGGCAGACTGACCTTGCTCCAGCAGGGATTGTAGCCAACCAGAGCAGACATATCAACTTTTTTTGTTCAAAAGAGGCAGAAATTAGGATTTTTGTGGGAAACACTAGGTATGCCAAACCAAATATGTCTACAAACCGAAAACATCCACCCTGTTTGTAACCTTATTCAGGGTTATTTCTAAGTCAGATTCTTCCCAACTTGTTCAGTTTCTACCAGGACTCTGGCATTTGAAAGAAGAGAGGGAGAGGGAGGGAGGCGGGGAGAGAGAGAGGAGTTTACATTTAAAGACTGGCTTAGCAAGGCTGTGCAAAATCTACCATCCTCCCCCCACCTAGAATTTTTTTAAAAAATTTTTAGCTTAGATCTTTCATGCTGCAACTTAAAGTTTTTTTCAGTACTGGAAATGGAACCCAGGGCCTTGCATATGCTAGGCAAGCACTCTACCCACCCCTGAGATACATCCTCAACCCTGAACCTCTATTTATTCTTGGTCCATGGAAATGCATCAGTGGAAATGCACAGCTGCCCAACATCACTGGGAAAAATCACATGGAAATTTTAAACTCAATAGTTGTTTAATGGAAGGAAGCCCTGGTAAATGTCCTGGAGCCCCAATGTGCTACAGCGATTAAGAGTAGCAGCTTTGGTGGACCTAGGATGGACAGGGTCTCTCCAGCTCCGGGGATCCCCAGTAAAGATAGCAGGTCCTGGATGAGTATACCTCAAGATATGTAGACCTCCTCTGGAGTCAGTTCACACACAACCACCAATGGACACTCTCAAGACAAAATACCAGCTAGCCTCAAACAGTGTAAACATGGGAAGGAGTTCAGCAAAATGAAGGCCCTGGAGGCTGGGAGCCAGGAGCCAGGTGTGTATGAGCTGGTTTTCAGGAAGGAATGAACCTGGGCCAGGCAGGGGCATCTGGATCAGAGTGAGCTGGGGACCAGGACAGGACAGGAGCAAGCCCTTTTCAGAAATGATAGATGATTTCAGGCAGACCTGTTGAGACGTTTTTCTCTCTTGGAGCAAAAAATATTTTTTTTTTTTTCCCAGATAGGGACTTTGTTCTCCTGTTGAGTGATTTCCTTTTTAAAAAGCTACTCCCTTTAGTATGGATTCCATTACTGTCTTCCATGACTGTCTTTTCTCTCATTTGGAAGACTATTTCTTCCTACTTCTTCCTTCTGGGTAACCTGCATTTGAGAATGTCCCAGAGGGAGAGATTAGCCTTCTGGGCTGGTTTGTGTTTCCCAGGGAGCCAGGAGGGGTGGATGGGGTGCAGAATCAAAGCCCAGGGCCCTGGGTTGGAGCTGCTGTCAGTTATAAACGGTGACCAGCAAATGGTGGTACTTGGCAGACTTCTCTGGAAAGATGATATCGTTATTAGATGCTGGCGGAGGTTATGGAGAAGCTGCCATACAAGGTCATGAAAGTGATAACAGTTGGGAACAGGAAACAGTGACACTCGAGGCTTGGGAAGCCACATTGCTCAGTGGCCCACCCTGGAGTGAACTGGAGGCGGCTCTGTGGGGCGGAGTCAGAAACTCTGCCGGCTGGAGTGCAAGAGCACTTTGGCCCAGTGTCAGCTTGCTGATGGATTACTGAGCTTGCTCAGAACCTCAGTGGGAAGCAAAGGCCCACTCTGTGCCTGTTTAGTGCCAAGAGTACACGTTACAGAGTGGAGAAGGGGATGGGGGGAACTCCAAGTTCTGGGAGGACAGCCGAGGCCTTGGCATCTTGGCACTGTGCTCCTTAATTCTGAGGACATTAGGGAAGGGACCTGGGAAGAAGAGGGATGGTGGATGTTGGACCCTGGCAGATGATGGAGGGATGCTGAGATGAAAAGTCCTCGAAGATGCAAAGAGAATGGTATTTCAGAGGGAAAATCTCACTGTGTCACAGAAGGCAGCTATTGAATTTTATTGAAAGGAAAAGAAACCCCTCAGCGCTGGAGGCTGCAGAGGGCCTGCTGAGGGCAGGCGAGCATGCGCCTTCCACCCCACACTTGCTCTTGGGTACATCTTTCACTCTGGGCAGTTGGGACCATCTCTGCCTCCCGGGGGGGAAGCAGCGAGGCTGGCATCGCACTGTCCAGGAGGGGGATCCAGGTGCCCAGCATGGGCCCTGAGCACAGGGACAGGCACAGAGGACAGAGCTGCCTGATGGGAACCTACCTGTGGGAAGAAGCCCGGCTCTAGAGGCAGCTGCCAAACAGGGCTGCCCAGGTTGCAGGGAAGCTCCAGCTGGTGGGACTTCAAAACAGGCATCTGTTTCTTCATTCTCAGTGGCTCCCTGTGAGCTCGAGCCCTACAAAGCCCTAACAATAATAATAGAAACAGGTGCTGGGCAGAGGGCAGGGGCCAGGCAACCGGAAGCCTCAAAATGTGCCACTTTGGTTTCTGTGCCTCCAACTTCCTCTTTCCTGCATGAAACTACTCAGGACCCAGGGCAGCTCTGAGATCAAACCAGGAAAATATAGCAGCACACAATATGTTGTTTTGGCAGAAAGCTATGAATTTTAGTAAGGAATGTCTGTCACAGGGGCTCATCCAATTAACTCACTTGTCGAGAAATCAGAATAAATAGTTTAGAGGAGGCGTCTGCAGCATTTGCTCAGACCTTCCTTTCTTTCTTATTTGTTTTCATGGTTAGGCAGGTCTGCAGTCACCAGGATGTATTGATTAAGGGCAGAGAAATAAAGAAAACATGTAGGTTCTATCCTTGGAGAAAAGAAAAGGGGTACTTTCCATGCATTTTGGACTAGAGAACTCTGGTGCTCCTCTGTTTCAAAAATGTGTTATGGAGCCAGGTACAGTGGCACAGACCTGTAATTGCAGTGTCTCAGGAGGCTGAGGCAGGAGGATGGCAAGTTTGAGGCCAGCCTCTGCAACTTAGCAAGACCCTGTCTCAAAATAAAAAGTAAAAAGATCAGGGAGCTCCATAGCTCAGTGATAAAGCATCCCTGGATTCTCTCACCAGTTCCAAAAACAAAAACTAGGAGCGGTTATGGAGATAACCCTGGCAAATTCCCTTGAGTCTCAGACTCAGTGCTGTGGTTGAGTCTGAGACCAGACCTGGGCTGACCCGAGTGGAGATCCTCTTCTTACTCTGCTCTTCTTTCTGTGTCTCTCTGACTTCAGGTCGTTGCTATGGTGGAGATATAACCAAAGCCATTCTCACACAGAATCTACATTCTAGAATTCAGAAGGAACCTAATGTGAGTAAGTTATGCAGCCAGAGGGTCAGCCAGTGGAAGGCTTCAGCTGCCCAAGAAAAACCTTGGTCCCCTGTGCTTGCACGCCTTTTTCCAGCCCCGAGTTTCTGAACATTAATCCGGAGGGTCTCCTCTAATCCAGAGGCTCCTGTCCTTTCCTTTCAAGTACTCACACCTCTGGGCTTCACCTCAGTGTGTCTCCTGTAGTGGCAGAAGAGGCTGATCCAAGGCAAAAGTGTTGTTTAACTTCTGCTCTCAGGAGCAGAGTGCCCCCAGATAATGAGGACAGGAAGGAGGGAAGGACATATTCTCTGAAGCCTGCCACCTTCTCCCTAGACTGTCAGCCTGGAGTCACAGACGGATTCTTCAAGGGCTGCAGACCAAGTTCGCCTTTGTGTTCTGTGCTGCTTGCATTTCAAAGGCTTTACCAGCGGATCTGTGAGTCATTCCTGGAACCTTCAGGAGTCTCCATGGTGACGGGGTTGAGTGGGCCTGAGGGAAACAGGCATTCACTCTTACTTCCCAACAAGTTCCCCTGTGCTGATGTTTTTTTTCTTCTTTTTCAACAGGGACTGAGGCTGAGGTTTAAGCTTTTTTGCTGCTGCTTCTTTTTTTAAACAAATATCAAAATGGGAACTCCTCAAGCTCTTTTTCTATTTTATCGAAACCTCATTCTATATAAATATATATTCGAGTCTTACCTGCCTCTGTCGAGATCATTAAAAAAAATCATGATTTTTGTGTTTATTTATTTATTTTTTTCTTTTCAAGTGTTTTAAAAAGGGATCTGGTTTTCCTCTCTTCCTCAGTGAAAAGGCTCCAGGTAAACTGCTCTGGGTCTCTAGAATGGGGATGCCTCTGGCCTCTGCTCCAGGGCATGGAGGCCTCGATAGCCAACCAAGGCACCGGTGGAGGTTGACTAGGAGTCTGCAAATGTCTGCTTGTGGTTTTGTATTCTTACAGTCCCCAGTGTTCTCCACATGTGTAGATTATGTAGCACGTTGCTTAATGATGGGGACATGTTTTGAGAGGTTAGTTGTTGGTTGATTTTGTCATTGTGTGAATGTCCTAGAGTGCGCTTTTACAAACCTATGTGGTATTGGTCAATCAGTCAGCAAGGCCTTCTGCTGCAGTTCAGAGACTCAGTAAACACAAGATGTATGAAGCTGCTGTCCTTGAACACGACATTCTGTATAAACACTTTTTAGTCAGTAGAAGTACACTCTAAAATAACCATAAGTACAATAAATACATAAGCCAGTAACATAGTCTCTTACCATCATTACCATGTATCCAGTATTGTAAATAATTGATGTGCTATCCTTTGAAACAACTTCTAGTGCGATAGGTGTGTTTACACCAACTCATGGCAAACATTGATACCACCGGTTACCTGTGACGAGTTCTGCTTCCTCACATGCTGAAGTATAACATTAGGGAGGCACACCAAGCAAGCATTTAAGCAAGGATTGTTTAAAAAGGGGTAACATAGACTTCTCCTGGGATGGAGAAGGGAGCCATAGCTGGTATCCTGGTTTCCCAAGAAGTACACGTGGTTTGGCCTTTTTATATGTCCTAGGTTTCCTTTGTTCTCCTGCTCTTTTCCCCTTATCTCTCTTCTTCCTGTGTAAGTGACTAGGCCCAGGAGATGCCTGGTGGGATGGCCAAAGGTGAAAAGCCCAGGAACAAATGTGGAGAGATCTGGGCAGGAAGGGGGCGTAATTATAGGACAGGATGCCTTAGCAACAGGTTGGAGTAGGGGCAGGTTATTCTGATAAGGGCGGAGGAAGGGCTTTGAAGGTATTAACATTTCAATACCTTTACTACTTTCCAGACCCAAATTGGCCTTCTTGATTGACCTAACTCGATTTGCCTATCTACACTGACTGTCTAATTATGGCTTCAACATGTGGATAATGTGTTGTGCTACATGTTGTGTTGGCTACAATATCTCTGGGTGATAGTGTCACAGAGCTGGGGGCTTCTGAGAAACTGAGGTAACATGTATCCCTTATTCAAACCCCAATTCTTGTGACCAAGTCAGAACATTTCAGACATGTCACTGAGAGTAACAGGAATAAGGATAAGGAATAAGGATAGGAAAGGGGAAAGGGGACATTCTCAAGGGAGAAAGTGGGTCCTCTCAGGAGAGGGACAGGGTGCCTCTCTAGTGCTTCAGTTTTATTGGGGATCCCAGAGAAGTTTCCAGAGAGTCCAGCTCAGGTCTACCTCTTGACTTTTGACTGACATCAGACTTTCAAGTACCCACTGCCTTGGCAACCCTAGGTCACTTTAGCCTATGCTGACCCGCTCTAAGGAGATTCTTAACCATACGATCTTACAGATTTTATGGTTAGAAGGAACTATCCTTATCTCCCAGAATTTCAGGATCTGGTGACCTCCTTCAGGTCTCCTCCTTCAGGGTATCCTGGGTTCCTCTGATCAACATTATTTTGGGCTTGCATTTCTCCTGCAGCAAAAGGTTGTTTGCTAAGAAATGTGACATATCCTGTCCACTTAGGCCAGGAAGGGCTGCAGGTAAATTGCTTCTTGGCAAAGAAAGCATGTGGGGGTCAGCACAGTGGGCCTATTTTATAGAATTATTCTCTTACCCTTGTGTTCCCACCATTCACATCTGTCTATCCCTTAACAATAGAAATTTTTTAGTTCCACGATAATCTTACAGGACTGTAACATGATCCCTCGTGTTTCTGGGAGTCTCTGGGGCATCTTGTGTGTGCTTAGTTTTCAGAGTGTGGCCATGTTCCTTGGGTAACTGGCAGGCTCTATCTGCTAAAGTTTTGTAGGGAGCTGGCTGTGCGCATTTGTGTGTGTGTGTGTGTGTGTGTGTATGTGTGTTTGTGTAAAACACCTTTCTTTGCTATGTGAGCTCCTGAGAGGGACCCATATGCAAGGCTTCTTAGGTCTCCCTGTGCCGAACTTCTCACTTTTGCTTATAATGTTCTCCTTCCCTGCAGACCCTGCCTTGCCCCTACAGTGGGTTCCTAGAGCCCTAGCAAGTAAATAACTTTGTTTCTAAAAGCTTCTCTCTTCCTACAGGTTTTTCTAATAGGTCAAGCTCACTCAGGCTTTCTTTCTCTTCTTAGGGCATAGTTTCCTACATTTCTAGGAGGCATGGAGCTCTTTGACAAGATAATGCAGGCCTAAACCCTCTCTCAGAAAAGTGCACACAAAGCTAACGTTGCACAGAGAGACCCAGGAGTTCGTGGCCTTCTGGTAAGAATCCTGCCTGAGGAGGAATTTTCCCACAAGAGCTCTTAGGCCCTACTAGGGACTTCAGTCCAACAGACTCACCGGTTGCCAGACCCACCCAGTGAGGGCTGAGCCCGTAGTGGATGTGGCCCAAGCCCAAGCGCAGGGAGTCACAAGGAGCACATTTATTTTCAAATCCCATATTCCACTTGAGCTGTGTACAAGGGAGCAAGGCAGCTTTTGCAGGCCTCTCACGAGACTCTGGGAGGCTGAGTGCCAAGGCCACGCTCAAAACTCCAGAGAGCCTGGGACTCCAGCAGCTGGTGTTCAGGGTCCCAAACTCAATGACTCTGGGAAAGATATTTCTGGGAGTCTTAATCTAAACAGAATCTTCTAAAAAAAATCCACACATACAATTAAATTTTTCTACCTCGTGCTTTCTCCATTGTGAACTAAAATTTATCTAACTTTCCTTTGCCCTGCATGTTAGCCTTTTCTAAATGTTGGGATACTATTGGTATTCATTTCCTGGGACTGCTGTAACAAATTAACACAAACTTGGTGACTTAAAACAACAAAAATCTCCCATAGTTCTGGAGGTCAGACTTTGAAATGAATGCTTGGCAGGGCTGTATTCCCTCCGAAGGTTCTAGCAGGAATCCTTTTTAACCTCTTCTAACTCTGCTGGTTCTACCTTTCCCATGGTTGTGGTTACATCACTCCTGTCTCTGCTCCAAGTATACACAAACTTTTTCTCCTTCTCCCTGTCTGTCTCTATGTGGATCTCATATTAAGGATGCTTGTCATTGGATTTAGGTCTTTTTGGCTAATCCAGGATGATTTCATCTAAAGATGCTTAACTTCCTTACATATACAACCTCCCACCCCTTTTTAGTACTAGGATAAACCCAGATGTGCTCTACCACTCAGCTACACCCCCAGACTTTTGTATTTTTTATTTTGAGACTGGGTCTCGCTAAGTTGCCCAGGCAGGCCTTGGATTTGTGATCCTCCTGCCTCAGCCCCCCATGTCACTGTGATTACAAGTGCACACCAGTGTGCCTGGCCTAGGGCCCCTTTTCTAAGTAAGGTTACATTCACAAGTTCCAGGGATGAGAATGTGGAATATTTTTTCAGGGTAGGGGTGGGATGGGGGGTGGTACCACTCAACCCTCTGCAGTATTGCTTCTTGATATCTCAGTGTCTGGCGCTGCCAGGTGCAGAGTCAGAGTTCACTGTTCATTCATGTATTTGTTTCTTTCTGATGGTTTGGATTTAAACTTGGACCCAAGTGCTCTATCTGCTGCAGTCCCAGGTCAGAATAAAAGTGGAATGTACTGGAAATAAACTCAATGTCTTTGGCATTCCTTGACTATAAAAATAGCTGCCAGACTAATAGAGTAAATAGTTTATTTCCCTTAGGGATTTCTGTTAGAGAGTATTTTATTTAAGTATGCAGGAATTACATAGGCATAAAGAAAATATGTTTGAAAGTCTTTTTCTTCTCAGATCCTCAGTGTGTGAAAATAAATTGGATTTTATTTACAAGATAACTTTCATGTATGTATTTCATTATGTTTATGAGGAAAAGCAATACATTGTGTGTGTGTGTGTGTGTGTTACTAGGGATTGAATTTAGGGGTGCTTTACCACTGGGTTATGTCTCTGGCTCTTTTTATGATTTTTTTTTATTCTGAGACAAGGTCTCACTATGTTGCTTAGGCTGACTGAAAACTTGTGATCTTCCTGCTTCAGCCTCCCAGGTTGCTGAAATTATAAGCATGTTCCACCATACCCAAAACAATATATATTTATAAGAGTACAACTAGGGGCTGGGGTGGCTCCGTGGTAGAGTGTTTGTCTCGCATGCATGAGGCACTGGGTTCGATCCTCAGCACCACATAAAATAAATAAAATAAAGATATTGTGTCCATCTACAACTAAAAAAATATTAAAAAAAAGAGTACAACTATATATTTATGTATAGGTCACCTTATTTCTGTTGTGTTGCTATTTTTTGATACCTAAAAGTGACTTCCATTTGCCTATTTAGAAGATACATGTACAAAGAAGTGGCATGCTTTATCTTTTTTAAAAAAATATAGCTCAGTATGTGTTTCTAATAGAGTAAATGAATATAATCATGTTTTATCCTACTCTAGAGTACAAATTCTGAACTTCCATATTAAAACGTACCATGAAGTATTTCTGACCTCACAATCTGGAACAGTTTTATTCAACAGAGTTAGAAGTGGCAATGAGAATAAATCTGCCTTTACAAGCCAAATTTTTTTTTTTTTTTAAAAAAACAACCTCTCCCTGTGTATATAACTCACATGGTATGTAGCTTGCAATTTCCACAGCTGGTCATATTTTATTTATAAATGTTTGGAATCTGGAACCTTCAAACAGGGAAGGTCTAAATTCTTTGTCCTTTATTCATAGTGAAAATTAGTTCAAGTTGCTTGATTTTCATTGTTTTTACTTCACATTCTTTTAAACAGGGCTTTATTAATCATTTTTTATCATCATTTATCCATTTTCCAACGAACAAGCAGCAGAAGAATCAGAAGAGAGTCAAGGAAAAAGCAAACTCCCTGTCTGCAGAGCTCAAAGCATACCATGCACATTAGGGAATGGCTAAAACACATCCAGCCAATCAAAACACCCTGTCCTGCCAGCCAAGTTTAAATGGGAGTGTGCATTGCGAGTCTTGAAGATGCATTAACATCATGACTTTCCACTTCACGTAGTAATAAAACCCAGCAGCAACACAGCATCAATCAACTAAATCAGACTTTGCTAAAAGAAAGAGCCTGCACTTCATTCCAAGGGAGCCAGAATCCATGTCAGAGTTGAGAGAATGGTTGGGACGGCTGCCTCCCGGTTGATTTCTCTGTTCCACAAGGACTTTGCAACTTTCTCCTTTTCCTGGATGTATTTTAGATCACATGCAAATAGGCAAAATCATCAGCAAAAAGTCACAAACCAGGCTGGTGGTGTGGCTCAGTAGTAGAGCGCTTGCCTAGCATGTGTGAGGCACTGGGTTCAACTCTCAGCACCGTAAATAAATAAATAAATAAATAAATAAATAAATGTCCACCAACTAATGTATATATAAATCACTAGTCAACTGGTTTACCACAGAGTAGGTCTCATTGTTTCAAAGTACTTTGTGTTTTATTTATTTACTTATTTATTTTATGTATGTGTATTTTATTTTTAAACTCATTGGCAACTGTGCGTTTTTAGTTAACTTCTTTAAATTGAGTTGTTTGAAATGCAAAAGTAATCCTGTATAAAAATGAGCTATGTTGTATCAATATGTTTTAACACTGTGTTAAACTTTTTCTTTACTATCTGCTGATTGCAGATAGATGGGGAACTATTTAGTTAGGCTGGCTTTTCTTGCATATCTTTGTGAGAAAAACTTGCAGGGTTTTTGTTTTGTTTTGTTTTGTTTTTTTGGCATAAAACTGGTCCCAGACCAAACAGGCTGGAGGGAAGAACAACTGACTTTAGATTGCCAAACCAACTGTGGTTGGAACTGTATACAAGTACAGAAATCAGAGACCTCAATATTGACAAATCTTTGCTAGGTGTTGTGAGGTAGGCTTTTAAAAACATGATATATTAAATACATTTAGTACACCTGAGTTTTGGACCCTTCCTTTCAGTTTGCCAGATACAAGGCAGCCACATAATTTATTGTTGGCTCTTTCAATTTGTCAGACACAAATGACCATACAATTTCTAATTGGCTCTTCCAATTTGCCAGGTACAGGATGGCCCTATCATTTATTGCCCATGGAAGGACCTTCCTGAGAGTGGACAGGGGTGATGGATAGCAGGCGTAAGCCAGCACTTTCTTGCAATAGATATAAACCAGGACATCCAGATATACGCAACTCTGGCCCCCCTTGGCCACTACCAAGGTCTTTTGAAGGCTGCATGTGTATTGGAAATGTGACAAAATTTCACCTGCTAATCGTTTAGATAAATTTAAACATTCTTTTTTTCTTCCTGGTCCATCAATTCTGAGTAACTTCCTGTTTCTGGACCTAAGGATGCTTTGTTACCTTGAAGCCTTTTTTCTGCTCAGAGTGCTCCTGCTTGTCTTCCTCAGCTCCACTGGTGGAGATCCCAGTGATTCCTTGGGACCTAGCCCAACAGTGCCTCACTGTCACTTAAGCTCCTACACAGATGAATTTGGATCCTTCTGAAGGAACTTACCTCCTCCTATTTTGATACGTTTTTATGTGTAGTATCGTGTTCACTACTGAACCAAGAGGAGAGACTGGGCACAAAGCCAGGACCCCACAGTTCTCACTGAATGAGCACCCCTCATTTTAGCTACTTTGTATGAGTCTTATTTTAATTCTGGTGTTTTGGACTATTTTTTTCCCTAAATTGTTATAAAAAACAAGCACAACAGAAGATTGAAAGCCTTGTCATATTTGGTTCATGCAAGGAATAGATTCATGCTATTAGGACTCAAATACCTACTGTTTCCACTTAAGAACTGTGACTTCTTATGTAAATTATTAACCTCTCTGTGCCTGTAAAACAGGAATAATAATAGTACCTACTTTCTAGTGTTGCTACAAGGACTGAATCCTCATGGAAAAGAGACTAACAACATTAAATACATACTATCTTAGCTCTTTTTATTGTTCAGTCTGCATTTTCCTATTTGTCGAGGCTTTATTCACATTTTTTAATTGCACTATATCTAAAAGAAACAAAGTTATCTACGTGTATAATATAGTGAGGTCTGATGTCCACCTGCTCATCAGGTACACCAAGTGGTTGCCATTGAGAACTTGATGACCGAGAGGACACTTGATGGAACAGAATGAAACATTCCCTTATACAGGGAGAGTCCACCAGACTGTCCTCACCCTCTCAGTTTGAGGTCAGAGAGTCAAAGTGTTTGTTCTCTATTCACCTGTGTTCTTATCTGTAGAACAGATAGGGACAATAATAATGCCTACCTCATGGGCTGGTCAAGATGAAGTGAGGTCCTCTGTGTCAACCATTGGGTATAGTTTCTAGTGCACACAAAGCACTGCCCTTTACGTGCAGTCGTTCTCAGCACCTGTCCTGAAACATGGACCGATTGCTGAGGGAGGTGTACTGAGTGTCCTGGGGAAGGTGTTCTCTTATTTCTCCCAACCACTCGAACCTCGTGGCTAGTTCCACCAGGAGCTAGTTCAACCACACACTGAGAATGCAAAGCTCCCACATGGGCGAGGAGACTACCTTTCCTCCTCTGGGAACACGCAGTGCAGAAAAGCCAACATCGTTCTTCCCATGCTCCCCTCCCACCCCCCATTATGGATCAGCATTCACTTATCAGAAAAAACTTTTGGCCTTTGGTTTTGGGGAATTGGCTAACTTCACTAGCTTGATATTCTCTAACTCCATCCATTTACCTGCAAATGCCAATGTTTTTATTATCTCTTATTGCTGAGTAATATTCCACTGTGTATATATACCATAGTTTCTTTGTCCACTCATCAATTGAAGGACATCTAGGTTGGTTCCACAGTTTGGCTATTGTGAATTGTGCTGCTATAAACATTGATGTGGCTGTGTCACTGTAGATTGGCCAAAGGCGAGGGTGGGGGAGAGAAGGGGACATGGGGATAGGAAAGATGGTAGAATGTGACAGACATCATTACCCTAGGTACCTGTATGATTGCACGAACGGTGTGATCCTACTTTGTGTACAACCAGAGAAGTGAAAAGCTATACTCCATTTGTGTATGAATCAAAGAGCATTCTGCTGCCATGTATAACTGATTAGAACTAATAAATAAACAAATTTTTAAAAATTAAAAAAAAGAAAAGCCAATACCATCATCTGGGACAGTAATTAGGTCAATTCTGATGCAAGACTGACCATGAGCAACAGAAGTGGTGGCAAATTAAGGTCATTGGCAGGCAGGCTGGAGAGAGCCAGGAAAATGTTAGTAATTGCCAAGGAAAGAAAGGATGTGTGCTCCCTGAGACCCTGCTGGGAGAGAGGGGGCTGAAGGCACCCACAGTCCTTCTGGATGGGGTTTCAGAGCCAGTGGATTTTTATTACCATGGTTATTGCATCTTGTATCCCTAAAATGACTCACTGGATTGTAGTTGCCTAAAGAATCAAGAGACACACAGTACTGAGTTACCTCTCAGGGAACGAAGTTCCTTGGCTTCTAGGTGCACCTACATCTAACTCCTACATCTGTACTGTTCCCAAGTCTCGGAGGAAGGAAATCCCATCCCCCCCCCCTTTTGCCAATGATATGTCATTTTTCTTTATCCATATCCTTATTTTTGCCTCTTCCTTGTTCAGCTGGGGTCATGGAATGATAGTGTGGCTGCATTCTCCTACAGCAAGCACGCCTCAGAGAGCCTAAATGGTACAGCTGCCTTCGGTTCACCTTCACTTAGATCTTAACCCTCTGAGTTCATTTCCACTTGGACTGTGGATATTAAAGTAGAAACCATGCTTTGTGACCTTCAGTCAGGGCGCCAGCTGCTTCTCCACCCTTTCCCCTGTGGTTTAGTGAACTACACAGCCAGTTCTGCAGTAGCCTTGCTTCTGGAATTCAAACCTCCTTCCCAGCAGGGAGTGACTCATGTTAATAGGCTCACCAAGGGTTACTGGGCAGAGCAAATGCTCATTGGAGACATACTTTCAAACACTGATATCTGTCCTTGGAACCAAGGTTAAATTTAGTTTTTTGTTTTTGTTTTGTTTTTGTTTTTTGAAGTCCCAACTTTGCCCAACTCCTCTTCATTGCCATCCCCTTTACTTCCCCAAGGATGTGATGAGATTTCAGAAGCCAGCACAATGGTGGTCTCCATTACATCCGGGCCAAGTTCCATGAGTAATGATGTTACAGGAGCCATGACTGCAGGGTGGAACAAACACCATTGGCAGGAGCTGCCCACCATCACCATCTCTGCTCTGGCAAAAGTAGATTTCGATGGCAGACTAGGAAGGATCCAGTCCGTAAGGCAGTAAGAGAACCTTCTCTTGGCGTTTGTTGAACCTGTCAAAGTCAGCTTTGTCTTGGTGGGAGCTCAGACTTTTGGATACTGCCACTGCTCCTAGGTGGATGGATTGGAGGGGACAGGGAGCTGGACTCCCTAGCCAGGAACTAAAGAAACCCAAGGCTCCTATAATAATTTGTACTGGGATCATCACAGCCTCTACCCACTTGGTCTGCCAAAATATTCAGTGACAGCCAAGCCCAGTTGTTCTTCACTCCCTTTTCCAAAAGAGAAGAGTCCTTGACCCTTGCTTAAGCAACAATTCTGTAATTAAAAAAAAAAAAAAAAATGGAGGGAGAAGGATGTAGGGAGAGGGAGAGAGAAACTGTGAGATGGACTAGAAATACACAGGAGATGATGCTTTCTTTCTTTTTTTTTTGGTACCGGGGATTGAACTCAGGGGTACTCGACCACTGAGCCACATCCCCAGCCCTATTTTGTGTTTTTATGTAGAGACAGGGTCTCACTGAGTTGCTTAGCGCCTCGCCATTGCTGAGGCTGGCTTTGAGCTCGTGATTCTCCTGTCTCAGCCTCCCCAAGTGCTGGGATTACAGGCTTGAGCCACCGCGCCCGGCTGAGACGATGCTTTCTTAAAGTATGCTGTAGAGTATGTACGTGGATCCACTTTGGTTTTTACAAAAATTGGTAAAAGATCCAAGTTATTTTGTTTGTAGGGCTGTGTTTTTCTGGCAGATCTATGAGGGTTCAGGATGTGTCAGAGTCACACATGTGAGTGGATTATGAGCTCACTCATCTCAACAGGGCAAGCCTGGGAAAGTTTGTCGCCTTCCTGGAGCTACACTGAAAGGCTGAGGAGACAGTAGGGCTGGGGTGCTGGGTGTATCTGACAGGTGGTGGTGATCAGTGGAGGTGGTGGGGATGGGGATAGCATTGGTTTACATTCAAACTGGCTTTGCTGTTGACTTTATATTTTTTTCTGCCAGGAAACCTGGAATCTTAGGTGGAATGGATAACTGCATTTTACTGTATCCTTGTAGTTGTCTCCATTGTGGTTAACTGGTAATGGGAGGGAACAGTACAGAGACTGTACTAGAGTTTAATGTTTTTTTGTTGTTGGCATCTTCCTCTTTACACACAGAGATAAAAACATCTTTTTATTCTCTTAATTCCTTTCTGTTTAGAGGAAAGAATGGTTTCCATAGGCTGTTCAGAAAATGGCTGCTAGAAATCAGTTTAAAAAAAAAGTTAATGTTTTTCTTTCTTTCTTTCTCCCCATGAAAGATGAGTTTAACATTCTTGCCTGAGGCCATACGGAGTGGATATGCAGGAGGAAATGACATACCTCTCTCTGTTTCTACTCAATGGCTTTTCACTGTGTAAGTGGGCCCTTTGAAGTGGCCTTTTCTGTACCTCAGATTCTGACATGAATAATTGTTTAATTGCCTTTCCGTCTACACAAGATAAGGAACCGTGTCTGAAAATTGTCTAATTCTCTTAACTAAAACAATATCCAAACCACCGGAGCAGTTTTTGAAGAAAAGATTTCCTCACATATGTTACGCGTTTTCTTCTTTCCCAAGTGCTTTGCACCACATCATTTGGTTAAACTGGATAATGTAATAATGTATAAGAAAGTACTGTGTAAATTGTATCATAGAACAAAAAAAGCAAGATTGTATGACAATTATCAACTTGATTTTCCATATAGGAAACTGAGGCTCAGTAAGGGGAAGTCACAGCCCCAAGTTACAGTAGTTCACCCTGGCTGAGGTCTATTTTCTAACCCAGGATGGGCTCGCTCCTCTGCAGAGGATGCTCCTGCCGTGGGTGTTAAAAGAGAGAATTACAGCAAATCTTGTTTTTCAGGTCTTAATTGGCTTTATTTGCCATTCTAGAATCCCACAACAATTTGCACCAAAAATGTTTCAGAATGTTCACCACATAGGCAGAGAAAAGGAAATGAGGTGCAAAAAACTGAAGTGAGGTAGAGACTGTTTGATTGGTGCTTTAAAAGGAGGGCCACTGGTGATCAGCTGAGACTGGATGCATCCTACAAGAGGAGCTTACATTCTGTTCACGCATCAGTTAGGTTGCAGTTTGGTTATGTAGGAAGAAACCTTTAAACCAAACAATTCAATAAGAGCCTTCCCCAGTGGAGGCCAAAGATGGCCCGGGACCTCCCAGAAGCTTCCCAGAGGGTGGGGCTTGAAGCCTGGTCCTTGGGGTATTTCCAGATCTGGTTTACATCTCACTGAACCTAATGTCTCCCTTCAAAGGTAATGACTTGACTTTTTATCTCCTTCAGTTGCTGAAGTAAACACTATATAGTTTTTT
This sequence comes from Geosciurus inauris, assembly GCA_004024805.1. Lineage (NCBI taxonomy): Eukaryota > Metazoa > Chordata > Mammalia > Rodentia > Sciuridae > Geosciurus > Geosciurus inauris. The sequence continues at coordinate 135,251 of PVHX01002928.1, forward strand.
TCCCCTAATTTATTTTACTCAATAAAATGCTTCTGAGAACCATTTATGTTCCAAACAGTATCAGTTGTTCATTCCTCTGTGTTGCTGACTGACTATTCACTATATGGATGCACACAAAAGAAAACATCATGTAGGACTCCACTTGTATGAGGTACCTCGAGTCATCAAATTCATAGAGACAGAAATGAGGATGGTGGTTGCCAGGGGCTGGGGGGAAAGAGAGAATGGAGAGTGCTTAGTGAGGACAGAGTTTCAGTTTGGAGAGATGAAAAAATTCTGGAGATGTTTTGGTAGTGACAGTCACCAACAATGGGAAGGTATCTACTGCCACTGAACTTAAAATGGTTAAGATGGCACATTCTCTGTTACATGTATTTTTATCATAATTTAAATCAACTCTGAAGAGAAATAGAGGAATTCCTAGCAAGATGGAGGGGTCTGGAGGAAAGAGAGGGACTCTGGGGTCCCCTCTAGGGAGAATGCTCTCCGGGTGCTGCGCCATAGAGGCTGAGGCCAACTTGCCCCTTGGGAGAAGGGTCCACTCCTATTTTGGGCTCTGTGATATGTGCAGATCCATTCAGGATGCCTTTCCAGTGGGTCCTTGGTCTGGGGAGATGAAGGAGGGTAGTTCTAGCTACTTCGACATGCTCATGTCTCCTGACTCACCAAGATGGCAGAGAGGACAGACCATGCCCATTAGGGACCATAGGGACAATTTCCCAATTCACATCCTCCCTCCAGAGGATAAGTGAAAATACAATCTGTGAACAGAGAGTTGGCTGCTGCTCTGGTTTGGAGAGAGTCCACAAAGGCTCGTGTGTTAAAGTCTTGGCCTCCAATCTCATGCTATTGGAAGGTGGTGAAACCTTTAAGCTATGGAGCCTCTTGGAAGGTCTTCACATCTTTGAAAAGGTATATCTGAAGGGGATTGTGGGTCCCTAAGCTCTTCTTTTTCTCATTTGTTTCCTGGTCATCAAATGAGCAGTTTTCTCCATCTGGCACTACCATCAGCAGCCCAAAGCAATGAGTCTGCCAGTCTTGAACTGGAACCTCCAAAACACATGGCAAAATAAACCTTTTCTCTTTATAAATTAACTATCTCAGGTATTTTATTATAGTGATGGAAAACTGATTAACACAGCCACAGAGCTGACATATGAAAAAAGCTTTCCTTCATCCTGTTTTTCTTTTTTCTTTTAGGAGTTTTTTGAACTTAAATAAAAACAAACATAGCAATTGCTTCCAAATCCTCACATACACATAGTCATATGCTGCATAATGACACTTGGTCAATGATAGACTTCACATATGATGCTGGTTTCATAATATTATAATGGAGCTGGAAAATTCCTATTGTCTAATGCTGGGATAGCCATTGTAGCATCATAATGCAGGGACTCAAGTACACTTTCTCAAGTGCTCAAGGTGGTGCTGTGTAAATGAACCTACTGTGCTGTAGCCTCGTAAAAGCGTAGCTCACATGATTACATACAGTACATGATCATAATGATAAATGACTATGTTACTGGTTTGTCTGTTTATTTTTGTTTGTTTTTATTGTTATTTTGGAGTGTACTCTTGTAACACACATGCTGTGTTACACAGCAGCAGCCTCATGTATCTGTTTACTGGTCTTTCGGTCACATCACTGTCTCTTGTGCTTCATTTAAAATTATGTTTCATTCTTCATGGCCTTGGGAGCACTAGGCAGCACTATATATGTGTATATGCCAAGTAGCCCAGGCTGTGGTGCTGTACTGCCTGAGTTCCCATATGCACGCTCCATGATGTTCCCACAACTACAGAATCGCTTGATGGAGCAGTTCTCAGAATGTATCCTCCTCACCAAGTGACACAGGACTGTATACAGTTTTCCACTCCACACTTATTAGCCTCGACTGTAACTTTTGCTAATTTCTTTGCTGAACATTGCTGGTTCTATTTCTATTCCCTTTTGATGAAGTTTTCTTCAGAATGGACTATGTCTTCTAGTAGGTGGGTGAGATGCTTTTTTAGATCAGATATGACCCCCTGCCTCCAAAAAAAAGACTTAATTTTTTGCCTCACACTTGGATGACACTTTGATAAGGCAGAGAATTCTCTAGAACAAAGTCATTTTCCCTCAGCCTTTCAGGAACTGACCACTCCATTGTCTTCTTCTTTTTTTTTTTTTTAAATATTCATTCCTTAGTTGTAGGTGGACACAATAGCCTCATTTTATTTCTCTGTGGTGCTGAGGATCAAACCCAGCGCCCCCCGCGTGCCAGGCGAGCACGCCACCACTGCGCCACAACCCCAGCCCCTCCATTGTCTTCTTGCACTGAGTGCTGGTGATGAAGTGTGACATGAGACTGATTCACATTCTGTGGTGGTCACTTGTTTTTTTCCTCTAGAGAGAGAAGTCTTTCTTTATTCTTGATATTTTGACATCTTGCTCCAATGTCGATAGGAGTGGATTTGTTTCTTTTTTTCTTTTTTTCTTTTTGGTACTGGGGATTGAACTCAGGGGCACTCTACCACTGAGCCACATCCCCAGCCCTATTTTGTGTTTTATGTAGAGACAGGGTCTCACTGAGTTACTTAGTGCCTCACCCTTGCTGAGGCTGGCTTTGAACTCGTGATTTTCCTGTCTCAGCCTCCCAAAGTGCTGGGATTACAGGCATGTGCCTCGTTTTTTTTAAAAGTGTACCTCCTCTCCCTGGCCTGTGCTCCTTGGGGTATTGAGTTTCCCATATCCATAATGCTATATACTGACACCATTTTCAGAGACTGATGGTGGAGGGGTGGTGACAGCTCCCTCATTCGGTGCTTCATTCCATTCACAGTGACTGTGGGAAGCCACCAGGGTTGCTCTGTTCTCTCTCTCTAAAATAAATACCCTGCCTCCTTGTGCCTAAGCCATCCTGCTGCTCAACCCTACCCACTAGATGGGTCACATATTTGAGACTTTCTACTTTCTGCAGGACAACTCTTTGCACACATCCGAAGCTTTGGTTTTTCCTCTTTCATGTGAATCTTTTAGTCTTTTACAGACTTTCAGTTTCTAGTTCCCTCAGCTCCCCCCTTCTAGTTTTCTGAGTATTGCTATGTGTATTTTCTATTTTATCTGAAACCCTAGTGCTGGTGGGGGGCTCTCGTGTGTGTTTCAGTCATTTTGAGAAAAACAAGGCTTCAAATAAAGCCTTGAGTTCAAGGTGTAAAAGAGAAGAAGTGAGGCCTGGTGTTTGAAACAGGGGCAGAGACTCCAGAGGCCTTCTCCTTCACGTTGGCCTGTGAGGAGGCCACAAGGCAGACTTGAGGCTCTGTGGAGCACAGCACGAAAACCACTTCCCAAGGGAGTACCCTAGTGTGCTCTCAGCAGCACAGCACCTTTGATAGTTGGCACTGCCCTCCCAATAGCCTGTTCCCTCCAAAAGTGACATCATCCTTTTCCATTTAGAACTTCAGGACCCTTTGGGGACCTTCCCTGAAATTCCCATTTTTAGTCTAAGAGCTCATTTGCAGAGAACTGTCCAAATAAGGAGAAAATCATTGGCTTGAGTCTGCATCCATATTTTGAGTTCTTATGTAAGGAACTATAATGTAACTTGGTAAATAAACAAATGGAAACCTAACTTTTTGTAACAGATAGCCACACTCCTCCAATCACATGCAGCTGAGCTTCAGCCAGTCACCAGCCGCCAACAGATTAGACCAGGTCCAAATAAATGCCTACCTGGAGCCAGTCAAGTTATTTTTGCACTTTAATAAAAGGCTGTAGTTCATGCTGCTGACATGGAGCTCTCTGAATTTCTTCTGCTTCTGAGTGCTGCCCGATTCATGAATTATTCTTGGTTCAAGTAAGCTGAGTTATATTAATTTTGTCTGAAGCTTTTCTTTTAATAGAACTAACACTCTCTGAGCTCAGTAAATTCTCATGCTATCCCTGGCTCTATTTACTCAGATCATCTTTTCCCCAGGTTCTATCTACCAACTCTTAAAACATGTACAGAATATCATACCTATGGGTTCTGCCTGTAGAAGAGGTGCTTTATGATTATTTTATATGGAACTCTCCTGGCTTGAATGTAACCCAGATGTCAGAAACACAAGGTGAGGGACACTGTTGTCTCATGCTCAGGTAATGGAAAATGGTTAAACACAAAGGATTGAAGTTCTGCTGTGTGTTGCTCTATGTACAGCCTTCCTTGGGGCCTTTGAGACAACTTTATTGGAGAGTTAGAGCACTTTAAAACTTCCAAGAATTTAGACTTTCTTCTATTTGGGCTTCTATCCCAACCATATCTAGATAACATCGAGAGGTAAAAGACATTTTAACTACTCAGAAAACTCACTCATCATATCTGACTAGTGATTGAAGCAAGGAAAATATTTTAAATCCTCAAAAGTATCTATCATTAGATAGGCAAATTTTTAATATAGCAAAAATTTACTTAAACTAGATGGTCATAATTTAGAGTTGAATAATGGATTATATCAAAAGTCTGCTAGTTATCGTACTTTAAGAGTCTTGCTCACATATGTGAGCTTCCCATATGCCATAGAAAGTCTATTCATGATTCTACATTTTTTTGAATATTGAGTTTTTAAGTTGTTACTGATCATAAAATGGACTGCTGGCAGTGTTGTCGCCTGACTCTTGCTTCAAATCCAGCTAATCAGGAAGTTTGTTCATCATCCCTTCTTCAATCCTGTTCTTTTCTCAGCAGCCAACTGCTTCCCACTGGGAGGTTCTAGGAAATTCATTCTCTCTCCTGGGTGGGGTTTGTTGTCTAGGCTAAGCCAGTCAGAGCCTTTCACCCATCGGAACACAGAACTGGTTGCAGGGGGAGAGGGACCAAGCTGTCAACACATGAACATTTGGGGGATAATCTACGATCCAAACCATAACAATGTGACCCTAAGGAAGCCCCGTAGGGACTAAGCTTCAGATTTACCTTGGAAAGGCTGTGCAGGAATGTTCTCGTTTCTTGCCTGCTGGACTAGAGTAGGGAAATACACAGCCCTTAGAGTTTCTGAAAGCTATCGGGAGTCTTAAGGGGAGTAAGCCTTAGAATTGACCTCAAAAAGGTCAAAGTGAAGAGCTGGGGAAAAAACAAGCTAGCGATGAGCTACTGGATCAATCCTCATCTTTGGTGATTTGAAACAATAAATTCTTTTTATCATTTGAGCCATTTTGAGTGAGGCTTTTTATTGGTTGTATTCTAACTGACATTCCGTAGTGTCATTCATCTTTTATGTTAGGGTTATGGGCTAGGGTTTGAGATCAGGGCGAAGGAGTTAAGGTTAGGGTTGAGGTCAGTGAGCTTGGCCTCTGACTGTGGAATGTGTTCCCCTGAGGAGGGTCCTTCAGGGATGGACTAATTGCTGGATGAGGAGGATGGTACTTCTGAGGTCCGTCATGCCCAGATAGCAGCACAAACTGGAGGAGGTCTGCTCCACCCATATATGGGTCCTCATTCCTGAGCATTCTCTCATCTCCATCTAGCTGGAAGTCTGGGAAAAATCAGGTCTTCTTGGAAAAGTATAGCACACCCCCTTCCCCTTAGCCTAGGAGTCCAGTCTAATTCCAAGTCCACCAGGGATGAGAGGGCTGGACAGATGGCTCCTGCTTCCCAGCCACAGCTCCACCACTGTCAGAGAGAAGAACAGATGTGACATTGCCCAGTGGTCTTTCCACTGAGCAGCTATCAAGTTTTCTTTTGGAGACTGTTCTTTTTCTTATATTGAATAAGATCTCTTTAGTAATTAGGAGAATTAGCTTTTGAGGATATAACTTGCAAATATATTTGTTCAAGAGTGTCATTTAGATTTAAGATTTTTTTTGTAATTTAGAAATTTAAGCATTAAAAAAAATAATGTAATACATCCATCTTACAGGCTCACAGACATAAGAATGTGACATTCTTGTGCTTGGCTTCTTTAACTTAGCATAATATTTTCAAGATCCATCCTCATTGTAGCATGAATAAGTAATTATGTATTTCAGTCCTTTTATAGCCAAATAATATCCACTGTTTACTTATGCTGTATTTTTAAAATCCATTCACAAGTTGATGGACATTTCAGTTGTTTTCACTTTTGGGCCATTATGAAAAATGAACATACTTTTATTAGTTTTAGTGTGTACAAATACATGTTCTCCCTGGGAGTCTGGGGAAAGATTGCTGAGGGTAGTGGGATAAGTCTTGCCTTCCTGAGAAGGAGTCTTGCAAGGGTCTACATGACTTCCTCCCACAATGAAGTTTTCCTGTTTGTTTTGTTTTGGTTTTGTTTTTTTTTTGTACTGGGAATTGAACTCAGGGTTACTTAACCACTGAGCCACCACCCCAGCCTTATTTTATATTTTATTTAGACACAGGGTCTCACTGAGTTGCTTAGCTCCTCGCTGTTGCTGAGGTTGGCTTTGAACTCACGATTTTCCTGTTTCAGCCTCCCAAAGTGCTGGGATTACAGGTGTGTGCCACTGCGCCCAGCAGTTATCTGTTTTTGTGACCAGAGGTCTCAGCTTCCAAGCTCCTACTTCCACTCTGGGCAGGGTCATGAAACCCAGAAGTAATCTGAAGACTGCAGAGGCTCTGGGGTCTGTGCTGTCTGCTGTCTCTTTTCCACGTTACTTGGTCCTTGCTGTCACAGCTGCTGTGGGGAAGCCACAGTACCAAAAACACAAGCTTTGTGTTATCTGGGCTGAATGCACTCACTTCTTTGGTGGCAGGAAGCCAAGTATCGCACAAACTTTCTTCGTTGACTTTTGACTACTGCAACCTTTCTTGGCAGCCCTTCATCTATCTGGTCTGCACCCTGAAGATTGAAAAAAATAATATGATTCATCTTTGACTTGCTGAGCATCATTCTATGTCTTAAGTATGGAAACAATTATGAGCAATGGAAAATAAAACTAGAAGAAAGATCCCTAATCAAGCCAAATTTTGCAAAGAACAAAGAAAGGAAATATGAAAATAGCACTGCTCAGTGTTGTTCACCATGCTCATTTTCAACCGCCACACTGTGGTCATCAGGACAACCAGCGAGGTCTACATGGATGAGGCCCTGGAGCAACTATGTGTCAAGGTCAAGAACTTCAGAGACGAGTGGACTGATAAGCCCCTCTACCAGCAGGACATCATCACCCTCCAGGACTTCACCAGTTTGGACACATTTTATGTCTCTAATTTCTTTTGTTAAAAACATGATCATGAAAATTACAGACTCTAATGAAGAAAAGGCCTATCAGGACCTGTCTTATTATTTAAAAAACACAAATGTGGAGACCTGAGAAATCCTGCAGGGGGTCTACAAGGAGTTCTGTGGGGAGCTAGCGCCATGCTACCCCCTTAAGATGATGATTAGCCATTGTGTGTAAATGGGAAGGGCACAGAGGAAGGAGGGACTATGTGATTGGCTTACTGTTGGTTCCGGGAACGTGATCATCTCAAGGACAGAATTCAGGGAGCTTGTGTACCTGGTCACATGTACAGCTGTTGGCTATGTGCATTTTCTCTGATTGGCCAAATGGCCCTATAAGTTGAGTGCTTGTCCCGCAATGAAACAAGTATTTGCTTTGACTAGACTCCCTGGCGTGTCTGATTGTCCTCAGAGGACTGGGAACGGACAGCCAGTTGGCTCCAACTCTTCCCAACTTCCCCTGCTAAGCTAGGTGAATGTGGGGGTGCCTCTTCCACCCACTGGTTCGGGACGGACTGCAACCCCCGCAAAGTTCAAAGCACACGAGATTCTCGAAGCCACCATAGAAGTCTCAAAGTGGAAAACAATGCCTCTGGGCAAGTTGTTGGGGGCTTTGATACACTGACAGCCTTGGAGAATGTGGAGAGTGACCCCAACTGACAGCCTTAAGGAGTTATTCGGTGCGACTGCAGTGCTTGTGGACCCGTATGCTGCTGAAGCGCAGACTGCCCATCCGAGGTCCTGGAGCTTCAGCTTCTGGCAGCAGCAGGCCAATCACTCTGGATCCTGTTAGAATCTTGATGAGACCCCCACACTGGATGAAGCCAACCCTTCTTGCTGTACCTGGGGCAGGATAAGCAGAGGGTTCCCCGTGCACCCTCTGCTGCCTCGTTTGTGTGGCTAAGGAAGTAGGCTTACTGCTCTCAGGGCCTGTGCTTGTGCTCAAAGACTGCTCCATAATCAGCCACTCATCCTGGCTTCCAGACCAGCTGCATTGGCATTTCCTCGCTTAACATTCCTCCTTGACCCCTTATTCTTTTGTTAACCACGTCCAAAGAGTGAAAACGAAGAACAACTGGTAGCATAACAGACACGCTTTATTGATGACATATTAGTGTACAACTTAACAGTTTACAAATCCTATTATTCGACTTTATTTTCACAGCATCTCCATAGGGTTATTCTGAAAAGCTGCTCTTCTCCTCATTTTACATGAAGGGACCATGAAGGTATTGCTCTTGGTTAAACAGATGGTTAAGCAGAAGCAGCAAGTTAAATGGAGAACAGGAAGTGTATATATATTTAAAAGTTGTATTCTCAGCATCATTTACGGTACTTGTCACCTGGATAAAATGCATGTTCATTGAATGAATGAACAAATCAAAGAATGGAGCTGAAAAGAATCATGAAAAGAATAATGGGTTTGTTTTTGATTATTGCTACAGTTTGAATATCATTCTTCCTTTCTGAAGTTCATGTTGAAATTTAATCCCCATTGTGAGGTGTTAAGAGATGGGATAATGCGAAACCTGTAAGAGGTGACTTAAGGTTCTGTCCTTATTAATGGATTACTCCGTTCATGTGGCTAATGGGTGAATGGGTTAGTGGGTTTTCTGGGGTGGGGGTGCACATTAAAAGCCAGCTTGCCTGGGTCTCTCACGCACTTCCTTTCTCTTGTTATGTGATACCTTGGGACTCTGCCATCAAGGAGGCTGTCACCAGATATGGCCCTTCGCCCTGGACCAGAATCAGGAGCCAAAATAAATTTCTTTTCTTTAAAAAAATAAATATCTTTTCTTTAAAACCTATCCTGTCTTTGGTACTGTGTTATTAGCAACAGAAAATGGACTAAGACAATTATTTCCCAGCAAATATTTACCAAACGCCTGTTATGTGCTAAGTATGAGCCTAAGTACTCAAATTCAATACTCTTGTGACAGCACCCTAAGTGCAAAAGAAAAAACAGAATCGTTGACATCTTTAATGTTATACTGCCTTTTTTAAAGTTTTAAACAGCTAATAGATTATTTATATTTAAAGCCTTAAAATGACTTGCTAGGGAGATTCCTTGTGTTAAAATCCATTTTCTATTGAATATATGCAGTTTTACCTTGTTTATCTTGAGAATGGGCACTTCTTGGGTAAAAAGCCACGCTAATTATTTATATTGTAAGGACTTAGTCTGACTTCCTCAGAAATGTTGAATTATATTCTTCTCAATCTGTCTCCAGCAGTATGTTAGGTTGTCCAATCATTCAAATTTATGGTGAGCCATTAAGAGGTGAATTTACTCTTTCAGTATGCATTATGGTAGGCACAAAAAAAATCCATATTTCTTCAGGGAAGGCGATGTATAGATTTGAGACTGTCAGACCATAGAGTAATAAGAAAGTAGAAGGAAGATCACTCTGTAGAAATGAGGGGTTAACTAATCAGGAGAAACAGCTCCCCAGGGATGGGATGTAGATCAGAAAGAAGACAGGACCAAGTAATTTAGCTTCTTATATTAAATGGAAACTGTGAGGGATTAAATTCATAGAATTGATGAATAAACATTGTTTCAAGATTTCAAAATGCAGCACAGTTCTATTTCTTCTTTCCCTGACCTGCTCAGGAAACAGAATAGTGAAATGCATGTGCAGTGTGTTTTGGAGATCAAATTTGGCAAAGTCAGCCCTGAGTAATGCAAAGAGCAAGAGCTTTGAAGTAAGACCAAACAGGGTTCAAATCCTGGTGCTGGCAATGTAGGCAAGTTATTTAGTCTCTCGGAGATCCATTCTCCTCATCTGGAAAACTGATATTATTTACTTTAGTAGGGTCAGGGATGTAGAAAATGGAAGCTGTTATTTTGTACTTTTTACGAAAGTAAGAAAAACTTGGGCTCATTAAAAAAGTGTTGTCACAGTTATTTCCTGCTTTTCTTAAAAGAAAAAAGGGTGTCTCCTACAGTGTCAATGGTTCAGAAAGAAAAAGAAAACGAGGAACACACAGTACTTTTCAGAGACTCAAGATTTCTTAATCAAAATTTAATCGTAATTGCATAATAAGAATGGAACCCTGCCCTCTTGTATCTCTTATTGCTAGATTTACCAGCTTTCATCTGAGAAAACAAGGGAGGCATTAGTTCATATGCTTGAATGCCAATCCAAATGTCTCATGTTTCTGGTCGTGTTTTTTGGGGCCGTGAACAAACCAGCAATAAAAGAGATGGATGACTGTGGATTATTCATTCATCAATTTTTATCTTTCAGAAACTTTCAGAAGAGTTTTTTTTTTTTTTTAACTCTCCCCTCAACAAAGTTAGTTGCTTCCTCCAGTAATTTTTCTTGTCTTTGAAGTTGAGTCCTGTCACATTGTCTATGGAATGACTTGCTCGTTGCTCACCAGCGCCCCCACTGGCCACTCCTTACACAGGTTTCTAGCTGACAGCGTGTGAATCCTGAAGCATGATGGGGTGAGCTGAGGCTGCTCTGGGCAGAGCCCAGAACATCAGGGTGGAGCCTGGGCCTAGCCTGCCACTATCGACCTGTTCCTTATCTGTTTTTGTTTTTTTTGTTTGTTTGAGAAAACAGCAGGATGAAAATTTGCAAATATTGTGCAATAAAAGTAGCAGTCTTGCATAATACTAAAAATGTTGGCATGAGGTTTACAATCAAAACAACTTAGGAATGTAAATCTTTTTCAGCTGAAGTACCTGATAATTTACCATTTTTTATTTTTTTGAGTTATAAAAACTTAGCTCTTTTATATAACGTATAAAACTTTGCTCTTTTTTATAACGTATAAAAATCAATTCTGTGATACTCTAAATACATAAAGTGTCATTGGTATGTTTAAACCTTACATGTATCTTAAACATACCTGTGCCTTACTTAGGAATCTTAGTGAGCTTATCAGTCCTTTAGAACCAGGGAAACTCACAGATGAAGCTTCTTACTTCTCTAGGTCTGGGAGAAATTCTCAAACTTGACACTTTTGTATCTCACTCGTTTCACATCCTGAAGCTGAGATTGATCATACTTGTGTACACTACTGTAGTATTTGATATCTTGCAAGACATATATATTCACAATGTAACAAGTAGAAGAATTTTTTTTTTTACTTTGGTGTTTTGGAGGAGAACATCAATATTCAAGGCAAATGACAGATTTTTTTTCATATATTCATTACTAATTTGGATGATGATAATCAGTTTGTAAAATCACTGAGTCTAGAGGAGAAACTTGGATTCAAAATTGCAAAATAATTGAAGTAAATTTAATCTTTCAGTATAAAAATGAAATTATAAATGTGTTAGAAGAAAATAAAAATAATGTTGTTATAATTTGGAGGGAGGGTGAAGAAGGACTTTATAATTGGAAACTCACCCCAGAACAAAAATCATGATAGAAAATATTGATAGAGTTGAATACTGAGAACTTAAATCATACAACACATGCACACACACACACACCCCCCACACATGAGGTGCATGATGAAAATATAGTTTGGTATATTTTGGCATTTTATGAAACAAAAAATTAAATGATAAACTAAAAAAAAAGGTAAACATCTTTATAAAGAGCTCTTATAAACCAATACAGAAAAGGATGGATCCATATGTTAACAATGCACCAACAGCAAATTCACAGTGGGAAAAAAATTGGCTAAAGAACATAAACAAAATGTTTACTCTTATTAGGAAAAAAAAATTAAATTTAAAACAATAAAATTCTCCAACCTGATGGGAAAAAATAAAATAGAATGAAAATACCCAGTGTTGGTAAGGATTTGGGGGAAATAATCACCTTCATATTATGGTATTGAGAATTTAAATTAATACTACCTTCTGGAGAGCAATTTGGCATTATGTATCAAACTCCTTTTAAAGGAGCATAATATCTGTGTCAGCCTAGGGATGAATTCCCGGCAAGCAATTGGATGAATTGTCAAAGATCCAAGCACAAAAATTTTTCTAAATGACAATGTTTTTGTTTGTAATAGTGAAAAACAAGAAACAGCTTAAAATATTGACAATGTGGGGTCATATATATCATAACTCATAAAAAGAAGATTACCAATGCTATGAAAATTTTAATAAAATTTTATTTAAGAAAAATGCTTATAACTAATGAATTCATGCACACAACATAGGGGTGTGTGTGTGGAGAGAGAAGAGACATTGTCGCTGTGCATCATACTTTGTACATAACAGTTCATTTAATCCTCACTGCTACTCCATGAAGGGGGGGCTATAATAAAATCCATTTCACAAAAGAGGACAGTGAGGCAGAAAGAGGAAAACACTAGCCTGAAGCTGGCAAGTGGTGGAGATAGGATTCAAATCTAGGTCCTGTGCTCTTGAGTCCTGGCCTTGGATTAACCCTGCTATCTTAGGTGAAATAATACCCGCTACGTGTTCTGCTTTACACAGGTACAGGCTTTGGAAATACTGGCCAAACATCAGTGCCAACCTCAGGTAGGGATAATTAGAGGAGTTTTCTATTAATTTAAAAAACAAAATCAATATTTTCTGATTTTTCTGCACTTAACCCAAGTTACTTAGTGGTAAAACATTACAAGTTTTTTTAAAGTTGCAAAGTTAAGGAAATATTCATCTCTTCCCTGCCACCCTATTTCATTTCTTCGGTAATTTAAAGCTCACAATAAAACTAAGGAGGCCCTCCTCAGCTTCCCTTAAACACGACTAAGCTAAGTCCTTGATTGTGTAAGCCTCACAAAAAAAAATACAATATGTGTGGGAGGGTTTTTTTGTTTTTCCCATTTCATTTCATATCTTCCTGAACATTCTGTGCCTGTCGGTTTTTTCTCTAAAGCAATTATACCACAAGCCCCAGCATTCCAGGGACCTGACGCCCGGACCCTGAGTTCAGGCGCCTGGTGTGAGGGCCCTTCTTCCCACCACTGTCAGCCTGGCGTTGCTTAAGATCTTTGTTATTTACGCTCAGTGTTTTCTCAAACTCCCAGAGGACACTGGTGTGAGGAAAATTCTCATTTTTTCCCCCTAATTCAATACAATGGTGCCTCTTGAGATTATAACAAATACCAAGGGGGACTAGAAATAGTACAGTGTTTCCTGGTATTAAAATATATAAATTTTTAAAAAGAGAGGACTGTAGGGGTTATTTTTCTGAAATTGGCATCAGGCTTAACAACTCCTTGTTATAATTTGGAGGGAGATGGACCTGATTAGATTCTTCAGTATAACAGTGATGACGATGGTGGTGGTGGTGGCTGCTACAACTCTCTGGGGACTGGTCTTGGGTCCCACCTCATGCAAAGTGCTTTGCACACACTAGTTTAATGACTGCTTTTAGCAGGCACGGGAGGGAGGTAAGGGCATCCCCACTTTTTGCAGGGTCTGGTGGTTCAGCGGCTGGACCATAGTCACAGAACTCAGAAGTGCAAGTTCTGGAATCTTGACTCAGGTCTGTCCAGTCTGCCCAAGTTCAGTCTCTGCCTGACCATTCAGAGACCAGAGGTAACTACTGATGTGGGCAGCGAGTGTCACTTCCCACTCCTTTAGCAACCCTAGAAAGCACCGAGTCAAAGGGTGTGATCTGTGTTGTCTGTGGAATGAATGAATGAATGGGCAAAGGAATGCATGAACAGGGCCACCACCAAAATGCCAAAGAGTGTGGACAATAAAAAAAAAAAAAAAACACCAACTGGCAGCCAGGCGCAGTGGCACACATCTGTAATCCCAGTACTTTAAGAGGCTGAGACAGGAGAATCACAAGTTCAAAGCCAGCCTCAGCAACGACAAGGCGCTAAGCAACTGTCTCTACATAAAATGCAAAATAGTGCTGGGGATGTGGATGAGTACCCCTGAGTTCAATCCCCAGTACCAAAAACAAAACAAAACAAAACAAAACAAAACAAAACAAAACAAAAAAAGAAACAAACAAAAAAACCCCAAACCAGCCACTTTGTAAAGTTACTCTTTTTAATTTAAGAAAGATATTTCTTTTAAATAGCTGAGTGGGAGGTTTGGGGATTGGGAGTGGCTCTGATTCTTTTTTGGTCTGAAGTCTCTTAAATGGGAAGGTAATTAAAGTTCTTGAGAGAGAAGGGCTGAGAGTTGTGTAGAGAAGGAACAACTCATTCTAGATCCCAATCTGGACTCTAGAGCAAGGAATAGCAACCTTTTTCTGGAAGGGGTCAGGCAGTAAATGTTTTAGGCCTTGGCAGGGGAATCCTTGATTGCAACTATGCAGTACTTCTTCAGTAATATGGAAGCAGCTATATGCCAATGGATGTATGCAGCTGTATTTCGGTTAAACTTTATTTTTGGACATTGAAGTGTGAACTTCAAATAAGTTTTATGTCATAAAATATTACTCTTTTTTAGATTTTTGTGGGGTGCTGGGGATCAAACCTAGGCTCCGCACATGCTAAGCAAATGTGCATATGCTCTACCACTGAGCTACACTTTTTTTTTTGCTATTTAAAAATGTAAAAAAAAAAATCTTTTCACCATGATCATACAAATACAAGCAGCAAGCTAGGCTTGCTTGGGGACTGTAATTTGCCCACTGTTGCTCTAGAGGCCAGGCACATGGGAAGAGGAACCTGTCTATCTTTTCCTTCATGTTGGCTCAGCTGCTGCTGCAGATAAACATTTGTGTGTCCTTGAAATTCATATGTTGAAGTTAATTACCAAAGCGATAGCATGAGGAGTTGGGGCACTTAGGAAGTAAACTGGGTCATGAGGATGGAGCCCTTATGATAGAATCCGTGCCATTATAAAGAAGGCTGGAGGGAAGGGAGCCTATGCGTCCCTTCTGCCATGGGAGGACGCAGCTAGAAGGTTCCATCTATGAAGCAGAGAACAGCCCTTGCCAGACCAGGTTTGCTGGTACCTTGACCTTTGATTTCCCAGCTTCCAGAAGTATGAGAAATGTTTCTGTTTTTTTACATATTACCCACGTCTAAGGTGTTCTGTGACAATAACTCACACCAAGACATCTACCCCTTGGAACGGCAAACTTTTATGAAAAGTGCTCCACGGTACCGTATGTGTGACTCTGGGAAAGTCACTGGAGCTCTGTGTGTGTCTATTTGTCCCTCCATAAAATAGGGATAAGAATAGTCCCTAGCCTGAAAGGTACTAAATTAAATGAGATCATCTACTGAAAACACAGAATGGTGTCTGGCACAGAGAAGTCTCACTAAATGTTAGCTATTATATTAGCCATTATCATTATTACTATTGTGGTTGATGCTTTAACAGGGAGGCAGAAGGATGTCAAATCCCTACACCAGTTTGGTTCATTTGTTTCTTCCAGGTATAGTAATGATGTTGAGGGCATAGTCAGGCTCCCCTGGGTCCATTTCTTGGCCTTCACAAACTGCTCATTTTAGAGTAAGAAACTCTTAGAATTTGGAAGGGATATCAGAGCCTTCTAGTGCAAACCCCCCTCTCTATGCAAGGAGGGAAGATTATGTGCAGTTGCCATTAAAAAGAGCTAAATTTTTGTTTGCATTTTTTAATAAGATGGTCAGTCAGGTGCAGCTATAAGAAGAGACACAAGGAGAAGTTCAGGAAAGGACAGATTTCATTATACTCACAGGTCCTAGAGAAGGGACAAAGAAGGCCATGTACAGCCAGCCATGTACAGTCACATGGGAAAGACACTAGGATGGTCAGCAGACAGAAGACAAGAGTGAGAGGAAACTTTGGTCATGGCCTTTCTTGGCATCTTCTCCAGAAAAGCAAGGCAGGGCAGGATAAACACTTTAGGATGGGTTAGGATAATTAGAGCAGACACTGGGCTCACTAGACTGGTTTCTAGTTGCCTGGCATCTGGCCTTGGAATGAGTAAGGCAGAGGAAGATTGCCGTCTGGGGTGCATGGGGTAACTAGAGGAGCCCAGCTCTGCCCTGGTGAGTTTGCATATCAAAGGCAAACTGAGATAAAGGCTGAGTCCAAAAAACAATTGAAAATATTTACAATATACCCTTTCAAATGCAATTTCAGCTGCATCTAACTCCATTAAAACTTCTGGACTCACCCTTGATTGCCTCTCATACCTAACCGACACTTCTGTTCCTTGGGCTTTACGACCCTCCACCCTGACATTCTCCTATGTATCTGGTTGCCCTCATGTCCCCATCCTTCCTCCTTCGTCACTTCCTCTAGAAGTTATTGACCACTTGTAGCTGGCTTGACTTTGAAGTCCCTGGAGAAGGGTATTAAGGGACAGACAGATAAATATGGTGAGAACATGAGGTTAAAAGAATAATTCTATAAAATGGGCCCACTGGGCTGAGCCCCCCATGATTTCTTTGCCAAGAAGCAATTTACCTGCAGCCCTTGCTGGCCTAAGTGGACAGGATATGTCACATTCCTCGGCAAACTACCCTTCACTGCAGGAGAACTGCAGGCCCACAATAATGTTGATAAGAGGAACCCAGGACACCCTGAAGGAGGAGACTTTTGTGACCAGATCCTAAAACTCTGGGAGATAAGGATAGTTCCTCCTAACCATAAAGTCTGTAAGAATGTATGATTAAGAATCCAATTAGAGGGCTGGGATTGTGGCTCAGCGGTAGAGCGCTTGCCTCGCATGCGTGAGGCCCTGGGTTCGATCCTCAGCACCACATACAGAGCAATAAAATAAAGACATTGTGTCCATCTACAAAAAAATTAAAAAAAAAAAAAAAAAAGAATCCAATTAGAACGAGTCAGCATGGGCCAAGAGGACCTAGAGTTGTCATGACAGTGGGGACTTAAAAGTCTGATGTCACCCTGCTGTCAGTCAAAAGTCAAGAGGTGGACCTGGGTGGGACTCTCTGGAAACTTCTCTGGGATCCCCAATAAAACTGGAGTACAGGAGAGGCACCCTGTCCCTCTCCTTTCTGAGATGACCCATTTTCTCCCTTGAGAGTGTCCCCTTTTCCTTCCCATTCCTTCAATAAACTCATTCTTGTTACTCTGAGCAATATGTCTGAAATCTTTTTGACTTAATCATGAGAATCAGGGTATGAAGAGGGAATCTTCACACTGCCTCAGTTTCTCAGAATGCCCCAGTTCCATAATACAGGGAGCAAGGCCTTAGTCACCTTTGAGTCCCAAGTTCCTTGCCTATGCAACCATTCAAGCAGTGCTTGTAGGATCAGATGGTACCCTGTACGCACACTTGGTCCACATTGACTGACTCACTTTTCTCATTTGCTTTTCCTTTGGACTTTCTCCATGAGCCACTCAGGGCTGCAGCCACATCCTAACCTACATTAGCCTCAGTGCCCTACAGCACTGAGTGTCCAACCCACCAGCAATGCCAAAGAACATACGTAAATAGGGTCAACCCACTGGCCTGGGAAGGCTTCCTCATGAACTCTGAAGGAGTGTTTACTTGGGCTGAGAGGAAGCAGTGAACTCAGAGAATAACAGCCAGAGCCCAATGAGGTCAGCACAGAGGGAAAGAAGGAAAATTTTCCATTCTAGTTCAGCCATGACTAAAGTCGTCAGAAATCAGTACAACAACTATGGATTTGAACTTATTTGCATGGATAGATCTTTTTGCAAATCTGGGCTTTTATTTCTCCATATGTTCCTACTTAGGCTTTCACAAAACTTCAACAGTTCCAATTGCAGAAAAAAAAAATGATCCAAAGCATGTTCAATAGATTTTGTTCATTTATTTAACAAACACACAACAGTACTTATTTATGCCAGGCAACTGTTCTAAGAACTTAATATATAACCATGATGCAATGTTGCTTATCATACATATTTATTCATTCATTGAATAAAAATAAATTGGATCGCTTCTGTGAAACCACATTGTGTTTGGACCAAAAAGGCACAAGATGTAGTTGTTATTGTTGTTTTTCTCTCTTTGGTTTTGTGGGAGAGAAGCATAAGCCAATCAATAACAACATTTGTAGTAGATGGAGTGACAGGAGCATGCACAATGTGTGTCATTTGTGGGACAAGGAAGGGGAATATCTAATTTAATCTCTAGTAGATGATATTTAAGTGATGTCTTAAAAGATGAGTGAGGGTTTGTAAAATAAGGAAAAAGGGCCACAAAGTAGGAACAGCCTGGACCCAGCATTGAGGGGAAGCTAGTTCCACTTTCCAGCAGGATGTATGCAAGTCATGTTCCACAAGCCTCAAGCCAAGGGTGTGTATCCGAGGGTGAGAGGGAATCTTGTCAGCTTGAGCTGCATCACGAAGTACCACAGACTGAGCAGAAAACAAAAAAATCAAACAAAAGCCCCCAGAAATTTACTTTCTCACAGTCTGGAAGCTAGAAGTCCATGATCAAGGTGCAAGTTCTGTTTCTGGCTGGCATATGGCTGCCTCATGCTGTATCCTCATGAGGCCTTTTTTCTTTGTGCCTACCCCCGCTGGAGTCTTTCTCTTCTTATAAGGACACCGGTCCTATGGGATTTAGGTTCACACTTTTGACCACATTTAACCTTAATTACTTCCTCGAACCATCTCAAAATACAGCCCTATTTTGTAGTACTGGGGATGGTCAGAGCTTCGGTATGTGAAATTGGAGGCAGGAAGGCACCTTTTGGGCATAACACATGGGGAGGGGGGATGGAGAGCGATGAGGGCTGATAAGGTCGCTGCTGAAAGAGTCCTAGGAGGAAAGAGATAGAAGACTAAACAAAATCAGTCATGGAAGGGGTGGGAAGGCAGCAGGAAATGCCTGAAATTCATGGAAGCCAGAGCCAGCAGGTGGAGGCTGCCAGTTGGCCAGAGGACTGGGGTGGAGTGACAGGAGGAGGATAGGGGAGGGAGAGGGTTCACTCTAGGACGCCTTCAAGGTTCTGGGTGGAGAAATGGAGATGCCTCCCTGGAAGAGGAACACAGGAGAATACGAACTTTAGGTGGCAGGAAGATGATTCGTTGGAGCTGCCACTGGAAAAGCATGGAGAGACTGGGCCGGGAGTTGGGTAGATCGGTCTGAGAATCTGACAAGACGTCTGGCATGGAGCCTTGGGAATCATCAGTTTTACGGGTCATTGGAGTCAAAGGTTTAGACAGAGTCACCTAGGGAAAGGGAAGCTGGCAGAGGATGGAACTCTGGGCCTCAGGAAAAGGAGTGGCCTGAGAAAACAGAAAGACCAGAAGACAGGGAGCTGGCACTACGAAGTGAGGGTTTGCTGTGTGTCAGGCACTGTGCTAGATGCTAGGCGTGGGCTGTCATCTCATTGAACTCTTATAGAAGTCCCCTGATATTGGCATCAGGCACACACTGAACATGACACCATGTGCCCGACACTGCTCTGAATGCTCGTTACATCTTCACAGATCCTGCTGTCTACACACGAGGAAACTGAAGCACTCGTGAGTGATGTGTTCCAGGTCAGAGAGCTAACATGCACCTTGAACCTGGGTAAAGTTACATCAAAGCCTGAGCTTTTAACTGTGCTGCTATTCTGCCTCTGTCTGTATTGCACTAATTTTAGAACTGAGAAAAAATAAGGATCAGAGAGTTTAAGAAATTTGTGCAAGATGGCATGGATAGAAAATATCAGAGTCGACAAAAACAGCACAGTACAGTAAAGCAGCCACTTCAATGTTTATAGCAGCACAATTCACAATTGCAAAACTGTGGAAGCAACCCAGATGTCCTTCAATAGATGAATGGATAAAGAAACTGTGGTACATATACACAATGGAATATTATTCAGCAATAAAAGAGAATAAAATTATGGCATTTGCAGGCAAATGGATGGAACT